>SNQJ01S0066752.1:20075-39988 GCA_010110895.2 Picea sitchensis | reverse complement strand
TTTTCTTTTTCTTGCAATTTATATATGCTAAGTAGAAATCATGTTGGGGATAATTATGTAAGCTTTTCATTAGATGTGGGTTGATATCCTTAGTTGGTTCACTACCATTGTGCTATTGTTGTTGTTGAATGTGGTGATTGGAACTGTTGCTATTACTTTTGGAATGCGCCAAAATGATGACACCAATAGGAACCTAAAAAAAACCATCTCCATTATACAAATTAAGCACCTTTAGTTTATCTAGAGATAAGGTTGAGGAAGTAGTTGAGTTTGAAAATGAAGAAGAAGAAAACTAAAATGGCAAATAATGTAGTAGTAGAAGGAGAGAAAATATAAGAACCAAAGTGTGTCATTCATATATATATGGTTGACTTGGAGGGGTGTTGTGGGATATAGAATCCAAGCAATGTTTTATTTTGCTTGTATTGTAGATTAAAAATCATGTTAGGGATAGTTATCGAAGCTCTACCTTAGATGTGGGTTGCTATGCTCCGCTAGTTTACTTTGATTGTGCTATTTTTTATATTGAATGTGGTGATTGGAATCATTATTGTTAGTTCTGGAAAGGGAAATTTTTAATAATCATCCCTATGTATATTGTTGGACAACTGGTTGTCATTGATGTCAACCCTTGGAGCATTTGAGATAACCCAGAGTTATGATTGAGATTGATGGTGAGTTATTTGTCATTGATTTCAACAAGAGTGTTTGATGTTAGCAGATGTGTTGGGTGCATTTGATGAAGTCTACACGAAGCACCGGAGGTGTGGTCATGAGACCCAAAGTTGTTTGAGGAATAAGGACATGAAGAACATTGAAAATGCAAGTAACACACTCAGATATGGATAGTCCTCGTCATTTGGTTTCTGGTGATAGGTGGTATGCGACGTGGTTCCTCACAGTTAGGGAGATATTCCCTCATGAAGTTGGAAGCCCCTAAGAATGGTTAAGAAGCCCCTAATTGGTTACAAGTCATTAATGAAAGGGTAAAGTGGTTGTAACAAGAAACACCTAAAGTAAGGATAGAGGTTACTTAGCAAAAATATAAATACACCTCAAGGAGTCTCTCATAAGTACATTCACACACACATTCTATTAAATATATCTAAGTGAATAAGTGATATGGTTTATCTTTTTATTGGTAAATATGAGGTTGAATTTGAGGAAACAAGTTTGAGTTTGCGAAGGAAGGTCGAAGGTGAAAGTGTCGTAGTTGTAGAAAATGTGAGTAACCCTAATTTCTAAGGTATTCGTGGGTTATAGGTTAACATGGCGCGAATGTACATGGGTTATAGTGGAGGAAAGCATGAATATCCACGAGAAGTAGAGGAAAAAGTCGCGGATCTTTGAAAAAGCTTGTGAAAGGTTGAGAAGTGATGCTTGTACCAGGTTGTTGATGCCGAGGTTGGTTTACTCATTTTTTATTTGATACAATAGGGTGTCTACAAGATCAGAAGTATTCTTATGTGTTAGTTTTTAGGCTTATACTTATGTTTTTATGGTACATGCTTGAGGCATGTCATGGTAGTGATTGTTCATGGTACATCTTGGTGATGACATGATACCTTGTTAGAAGTACACTCTTGGATATGTTGATATCCGGTTTGCTATATCTCATGGTTATGGTTCATTATTAGAGACATATCTTTAATATGATGGTACATGGTTGAAGTTCACACATGGTATATGGTAGCACATGTATGAGATACACCTCTTGGTGATGTTGGCACTTTGTTGAGGTAAATGGAACATGGTTTGAGGTACATCTTGGTTATATGATGATGTTGTGATGGTCAATCNGGTTGGTTTACTCATTTTTTATTTGATACAATAGGGTGTCTACAAGATCAGAAGTATTCTTATGTGTTAGTTTTTAGGCTTATACTTATGTTTTTATGGTACATGCTTGAGGCATGTCATGGTAGTGATTGTTCATGGTACATCTTGGTGATGACATGATACCTTGTTAGAAGTACACTCTTGGATATGTTGATATCCGGTTTGCTATATCTCATGGTTATGGTTCATTATTAGAGACATATCTTTAATATGATGGTACATGGTTGAAGTTCACACATGGTATATGGTAGCACATGTATGAGATACACCTCTTGGTGATGTTGGCACTTTGTTGAGGTAAATGGAACATGGTTTGAGGTACATCTTGGTTATATGATGATGTTGTGATGGTCAATCTTTTGGTATCTTATTGAGGCATATGGTATATGTATGAGGCACATACTTGGTGCATGGTGTGAGGCATATTCTTGGTACATGTCTTGGTCACATTGGTACATGTTGAGGTACACCTTAGTGATGTTCTGGTACATTGATTAGTAGCACATCTTAGCTATATTGGTATCTTGGTATTGTGGTTATCTTGTTTATGATTGAGACACTTCATTGATGATATCCTATGATATGGTACATGGTCGATGTATGAGACGATACCTGGTTGATGTACTTGGTGTGGTACATGGTTGATGGTATGGTACAGGTTTGATACATGATATGGTGCATGGTTGATGCATGGTTTGGTACATGATTTGGTGCATTGTTGATGCATGTTTTGGAACGGGTTTTAGTGCATGATTGATGCACGATTTGGTATAGATGTTGGTATATTATTGATGCACAGATTGGTACAGGTTTTGAAGCATGGTTGATGCATGGGTTGGTACAGGTGTTGATGCATGGTTTATGCATGGATTGGTATAGGTGTTGATGCATGGTTGATACAAGTTTATGTGCATGGTTTGGTGATGGTAAACATGTGAGAGAATCTGGTTTTATTGATGTTGAGTATCAACAATGGTGACAGGTTGATGATGATATGTCAGTGATAGTGACAATGCAGTGACAAGTTGTTGTGATAGGTTGACTGTGACAGGTTGATGTGATATTGGCAGTGACAATGAATGGTTGGATATAATGATAGGTTGACAGGTTACAGGTTGATGTGATAGTGATAGTGACAGTGACGATGACAATGATTGTGGTAGTGACAGTTTGGTCTAGACTTATATTTCAGGGTGGAAGGACAAGGAAAGGAAAGGGGGTTGTATCCTCCTTCCAGTTGGTGCCGAAGAACATAGGGAGTTGGATCTTCCTTTAGGTTGGATCCTTATAATCAGGGGGTCATAGCCTCCTTCTAGTTGGAGCCAGAGAATTTAGGGAGTTGTAGCTTCCTTTAGGTTGGAGCCTGTAAATAGGGGTTTGTAGCATCAGGGGAGAGGGAGAAACTTTGATGAGGAGCAATGGTCACAGGGGGAGCATGATTATTGGAGTATGAATGTTTCCATCAACGTTGGTGTTTCCATCAATACCAAAGGGGGAGATTTTTGGACAATTGGTCGTCATTGGTGTCAACCCTTGGAGCATTTGAGATAACCCAGAGTTATGATTGAGATTGATGGTGAGTTATTTGTCATTGATTTCAACAAGAGTGTTTGATGTTAGTAGATGTGTTGGGTGCATTTGATTAAGTCTACACGAAGCACCGAAGGTGTGGTCATGAGACCCAAAGTTGTTTGAGGAATAAATAGATCAAGAAAAATGCAAATGAAGGTAACACACTCATAGATGGATATTCCTTGTCGTGTCATTTCTGGTGATAGGTGGTATGCCACGTGGTTCCTCACAGTTAGGGAGATATGCCCTCATGAAGTTGGAAGCCCTAAAGAATGGTTAAGAAGCCCTTAATTGGTTACATGTCACTAATGAAAGGGTAAAGTGGTTGTAACAAGAAACCCCTAAAGTAAGGAAATAGGTTACTTAGCAAAAATATAAATACACCTCGAGTCTCTCATAAGTACATTTACACACACATTCTATGGAATATCTCTAAGTGAGTAAGTGATATGGTTTATCTTTTTATTGGCAAATTTGAGGTGAAATATGAGGTAGAAATTTTGAGGTTGCGAAGGAAGGTCGAAGGTGAAAGTCTCAAAGCTATAGAAAATGTGAGTAACCCTAGTTTCTGAGGTATCCGCGGGTTAAAAGTTAACAAGGCGTGAATGTACATGGGTCGTAGTGGAGGAAAGCATGAATATCCACAAGCAGTAGAGGAGAAAGTCACGGATCTGTGAAAAGGCTTGTGAAAGGTTGAGAAGTGATGCTTGTACCAGGTTGTTGATGCCCAGGTTGGTTTACTCATTTTTTATTTGATACAACAAGGTGTCTACAAGATCATAGGTATTCTTATGTGTTAGCTTTTAGGATTATACTTATTTTTTTATGGTACATGCTTGAGGCATGTCATGGTAGTGATTGTTCATGGTACACCTTGGTGATGACATGATACCTTGTTAGAAGTACACTCTTGGATATGTTGATATCTGGTTTGGTATATGGTTATGGTTCATTATTAGAGACATATCTTTAATATTTTGGTACATGGTTGAAGTTCACACTTGGTATATGGTAGCACATGTATGAGATACACCTCTTGGTTATGTTAGCACTTTGTTGAGGTACATGGAACATGGTTTGACGTACATCTTGGTTATATGATGATGTTGTGATGGTCATGCTTTAGGTATCTTATTGAGGCATATGGTATATGTATCAGGCACCTCCTTGGTGCATGGTGTGAGTCATTATATTAGTACATGTCTTGGTGACATTGGTACATGTATTAGTGACATTGGTACATGTTGAGGTACACCTTAGTGATGTTCTGGTACATTGATTAGTATAACAACTTAGCTATATTGTCATCTTGGTATTGTGTCTATATTGTTTATGCTTGAGACACTTCATTGTTGATATCCTATGATATGGTACATGGTCGATGTATGAGACGATACATGGTTGATGTACTTGGTGTGGTACATGGTTGATGGTATGGTACATGTTTGATACATGATATGGTGCATGGTTGATGCATGGTTTGGTACATGAGTTGGTGCATTGTTGATGCATATTTTGGAACGGGTTTTGGTGCATGATTGATGCACAATTTGGTCAAATGTTGGTACATTGTTGATGCACATATTGATACAGGTTTTGGTGCATGGTTGATGCATGGGTTGGTACAGGTGTTGACGCATGGTTGATACAAGTTTATGTACATGGTTTGGTGATGGTATCCATGTGAGATCATCTAGTTTTATTGATGTTGAGTATCAATAATGGGGACAGGTTGATGATGGTATGTCAGTGACAGTGACAATGCAATGACAAGTTGATGTGATAGGTTGAATGTGACATGTTGATGTGATAGTGGCAGTGACAATGACTGGTTGGATACAATGATATGTTGACAGGTTATAGGTTGATGTGATGGTGACAGTGATAGTGACAATGATTGTGGTAGTGACAGTTTGGTCTACAATTATATTTCAGGGTGGTAGGATGCGGAAAGGAAAGGGGGTTGTATCCTCCTTCTAGTTGGTGCCAAAGAACATAGGGAGTTGGATCTTCCTTTAGGTTGGAGCCTTAGAATCAGGGGGTCGTAGCCACCTTTTGGTTGCAGCCAAAGAATTCAGGGAGTTGTAGCTTCCTTTAGGTTGGATCTTGTAAATAGGGGATTGTAGCCTCCTTCCAATTGCAGTTGGAGAATTGGGAAGTTGTTGTTTCTAATGAATGTATTCTTTAATATATAAGAAAGTATTATGTGGTTTTCTCCCATTTGTATTTCCACATAAATCCTAGTGTACTTTGTATTTGATGTGATGTTGTTGATTTCATGCTTCTTATGCTTATATGCTCATGATATATTGATGATATACTGCTAATAATATTGAAGTTTATATATTGTGGTTAACAGTGGTAACATTGCTCATAATGATTCACCCCCGCCCTCTCAATATTCCAACAATTGGTATCAGAGAAGGTTCCTTCAAGAAATATTTTAACCACTGGAAGGAAGATCATGGAGTACACTATGTCTGGGGTACCACAATTTGATGGTCAAAATGGTCATAGATTTGAAATGTGGAGTATTAGGATGAAAACATTCTTAGAGGCACATGGGTATGATGTTTGGAAATTAGTTGTTATAGGATACACTGCTACAAAGAAACCGAAGACTACAAGCAATAAGGAATTGAAAAGAAACAACAAAATAGGAATGGATTTCATCTGGGAAGGATTATGTGATTCAATAAGAGATAAAGTTGGAAAATGTTCATCAACTAAAGAAATTTGGGACAAGCTACATAATCTCTACTTTGATAAGTCTCCCATAAAAAATCCTAAGAATAAAGAATATGAAAGAATAGAAAAAGAAGAAATATGCTCATCATGTCAGATAGATTCATAAGAAGAAGATTGTGAAGAAGGCATAATAAATCTTGAAGTAGAATTAATCATTTCTTTAGACGAATTGATAAAAGAAAGGAAGAAAAACAAGTCTCTTGAGGAACAATTAGTCAAGAACAATTCTCAAGAAATTTCCGAAGAATCCCAATAGATCATCATGAATATAAAATATCAGCTGGAAGAAGCCATAAGGATTGAAGAAACTTACAAAAGTCATATGGAAGAGAAGCAGTGTTTGGAAGCCAAAATAGCAACACAAAGAAATGAAGCAGAGAAGAGAGATAATATTTTGACAGATCATCTCAAGGAAAGATCATAGGACTTTAACAAACTTAAAGCATAATTTAGTCAATAAGAAAGAAGACATGAAAAGGAAATCATCACTTTGAAGATCCAACTTGAAGAAGCAAAGACAACAAAAGAAGTCATGAAGATTATGATGATGAAGAAAGAATAAGAGGTTGAGAAGCTTGAAGAATAAGTTGTCACATTGAGAGTTAAAATCGTCAATCTCAACAAGAATGTTGAAGCGAGAGAAACACCCACATCATCAACAAACAAAGTTGAAGAGAAGCACTCTAGGTTGCCAGAAAGGAAGAATGAAGAAAGGGTTAAGAGTTATGAAGAAGTATAGAGATACATATTCAACAAGACCTTCCACATTTAAGAAACAAAGAAGCTTCAATCATGATGAATGGATTAAGAAAAGACAAAATCGTGATCAACGACATGAATTCAGAAGGACTAAATTGCAAAAAAGAACGTTCACCCCTAGATATTTAAATTTCTTTTATGGTCATTGTTTTATTTGTACTAACTTTGGACATAAAGTTGTATATTGCAGGGCTTATGGAATAAATGTTCAAGAAAGAAATGCTTATGTGGCTCCACATAACATTGAATGTTACAAATGCCACAATTATGGTCACATGGCTCATGATTGTAGAATTATTATGGATACTTTATGAAAGAGAACACTGATATCAAATATAAGAAAGTTTGGAAAAGAAAACAAGAATAGGTAAAAGAAGAGTAGATAAATGAAGGACACCCAAAAGTCATACTCTCAGGATTGGAAATAGTACGAGATCAAGAAAAATATACACGAAAAAGGAAGATCTTAGATACATGAAGGTTTGGAGAAGAAATGGAAAACAAGAAGAACATGTGAATAAAGAATAGGCCTAAGAGATTGTACTTTCAGGAATTGTAGTCCAATATATTGAAGAATCCATAGGAAAAGAGGAAGAAGTTAGAGTTCAGAGAGATGATGAATCTACAAATGAAGAGGAAGATTACCCCACATTACAACAAACTCCTTCATTTTTCTAATCCATCTGGCTTGGATACTCCCAGTAAATATGAATATTGAACAGGGGGAGTCTATGCAGTAGCTACTATAGATCATAGAACCACCCTTTGAGAAATTTGAAGTATTTGTAGAGACAAATTCAAAGCATTTAGATAGTAGAAGTACATATTGATCGATTGAGAAGCAATGTTCCCATGCAAATATTAGAGGAATATAATTGACACACTTTCCAGGCAGGGATATATTCATTAGAGGTTCAAGGATGTATTGTGGATCAATGGACATATTTGATTCAGTTTGAGAAACATGAATATGTAATGATGAATTACAACAAGGAATCCTTCATGATAGTATAGTGATAGATGGGTCAACATTGTGGATTGTTGAGTAGAAAAGTTATGAAAATTTTATGACATATGGATAGAGATGGATTTATGAGATCATTGGAAGGTCTAGATAGATATATGACATAGAATATTTACAAGTGAAATCAGTGGACAAGTGGAATCAATTGGTCACAATAAGACAAGCAGTGAAAGGAATATTAGAATAGGGAAAGAGAAACCTTCAACAAAAGCTATATATTCAGAGGGACATTATTGAACAATATGGTCATTGATATCTCAACAATGAACATGACAGGCCAAGAAGATTTGAAGTCAAGAAATTTTGAATGATTTTTATATATGTCAAAGAGTTACAAGAGGAAGCACCAATGGACAATAAGTAGCACTGGAAGAGAGGAAAGGAAACATATGTAGGAAGCTAAGAAGTTAAGGGAAGAGAAATCATTAGAGAAAGAGATCACAAAAGGAAGATGAGTAGCATGAAGAAAGGGGGAGTTATTCTTTTTCCCATGATGTCAAACTGAGAGAAAGAGAAATATCAAAAGGGAAAGAGTCAAGTGCATGAAGTCAAAGAAGGATTGTTCATAGAAGGTATAATTACGGGGGGAGTCACTCTTTGGTATTAAAAGAGAAGAATAACATGGAAAGAAACATGAGGAAAAAGACATGTGAAGAGAAAGAATTGACGCATGAAGATAGGGGGAGTAGCCCCAAGGAGAGATACTCTTTTCCATTGATGTAAAAGGGGGAGAGAGAGAAACATTGATGACGAGAAATGGTCACAGGGGGAGCATGATTATTGGAGTATGAATGTTTCCATCAATGTTGATGCTGCCAACAATGCCAAAGGGGGAGATTGTTGGACAATTAGTTGTCATTGGTGTCAACCCTTGGAGCGTTCGAGATACCCCAGAGTTATGATAGATATTGATTGTGAGATAGTTTTCATTGATTTCAACAAGAATGGTTGATGTCAACAGATGTGTTGGGTGCATTTGATGAAGTTTACATGAATCCCCAGAGGTGTGGTCATGAGACCCAAAGTTGTTTGAGTAATAAAGACATCAAGAACAGTGAAAATGAAGGTAACACACTCATAGATGGATATTCCTTGTCCTGTAATTTATGGTGATAGGTGGTACACCATGTAGTTCCTCACAGTTAGGGAGATATGCCCTCATGAAGTTGGAAGCCCCAAAGAATGGTTAAGAAGCCCTTAATTGGTTACAAGTCATTAATGAAAGGGTAAAATGGTTGTAACAAGAAACCCCTAAAGTAAGGAAAGAGGTTACTTAGAAAAAATATAAATAAACCTCAAGGAGTCTCTCATAAGTACATTTACACACACATTCTATGGAATATCTCTAAGTGATATGGTTTATCTATTTATTGGAAAATTTGAGGTCAAATATGAGGTAGAAAGTTTGAGGTTGCGAAGGAAGGTCGAAGGTGAAAGTCTCGGAGTTGTAGAAAATGTGAGCAACCCTAGTTTCTGAGGTATCTACGGGTTACAGGTAAGTAGGTCGCGAATGTACACGAGTTATAGTGGAGGAAAGTGCGGATATCCGTGAGCAGTAGAGGAGAAAGTCACAGATATGTGAAAAGGCTTGTGAAAGGTTGAGAAGTGATGTTTATACCAGATTATTGATTCTCAGGTTGGTTTACTCATTTGTTATTTGATACATCAAGGTGTATATAGGAACATAGGTATGCTTATCTGTTAGTTTTTAGGCTTATGCTTATGTTGTTATGGTACATTCTTGAGGCATGTCATGGTAGTGATTGTGCATGGTACACCTTGGTGATGACATGATACCTTATTAGACGTACACTCTTGGATATGTTGATATTTGGCTTGGCATATGTCATGGTTATGATTCATTATTAGAGATATATATTTGATATGTTGGTACATGGTTGAAGTTCACACTTGGTATATGGTAGCACATGTATGAGATACACCTCTTGGTGATGTTGGAACTTTGTTGAGGTACATAGCACATGGTTTGAGGTACATCTTGGTTATATGATGATGAAGTGATGTTCATGCTTTTGTTATATTGTTGAGGAATATGATATATGTATGAGACACATCCTTGGTGCATGGTGTGAGGCATATTCTTGGTACATGTCTTTGTGACATTGGTACATGTTGAGGTACATCTTAGTGATTTTCTAGTACATTTATTAGTAGCACATCTTGGCTATATTGGTATCTTGGTATTGTGGATATCTTGTTTATTCTTGAAACGCTTCATTGATGACATCTTATGATGTGGTACATGGTCGATGTATGAGATGATACACGGTTGATGTACTTGGTGTGGTACATTGTTGATGGTATGGTATAGGTTTGATACATGATATGGTGCATGGTTGATGCACAATTTGGTATAGGTGTTGGTGCATTGTTGATGTATGGTTTGGCACAGGTTTTGGTGCATAATTGATGCACAATTTGGTACAACATTGTTGATTCACGGATTGGTACAGGTTTTGGTGCATGGTTGATGCACGAGTTGGTACAGGTGTTGATGCATGGTTGATACAGGTTGATGTACATGGTTTGGTGATGGTATCCATGTGAGAGGATCTAGTTTTTCTGATGTTGAGTATCAACAGTGGTGACATTTTTATGATGGTATGTAAGTGACAGTGACAATGCAGTGACGAGTTGATGTGACAGGTTGATGTGACAGTGGCACTGGCAGTGACTAGTTGGATACAATGACATGTTCACATGTTACAGGTTGATGTGACAGTGACAGTCATAGTGACATGTTACATCATGGGTCCGCTGCACGCATGAAGTCTGGTGTCTAACATCCTACATTGCAGTAATATCTCAATGTGCCCAAGGAAATGATTTAAATAGCCAATCATACGCAATTTAAAATGGTGATGCAAGTATATATAATTTATTCCATAATAATCAATGCGCAATCGACAACAACTAAAGGCGATATAACTACACCCTAAAGGAAACAAAATTAACAAGAACCCTTAAAGGAAACAACAGTAAGGAAGGTAATGAACCTCAAGGGGAAATAACATTAAAAGAAGTCGTGATCCTATTAATGGATTCACATTAAATGAAGGAAAAAAATCTTCCTTAATTTAACTCAAACATACAATAAGCAATAAATTAACCTTATAATATGAAATTTAACCATAACCCTTATGGAAACAAGCATTAAGAAAGGAAATAACATTTATAATGGAATAATATTAAGAAGTAGTAGCCCTTGATAAAACAACTCAAAAAAAATAAAAATCAACAGTAGGATCTCTCCATCCGTAAATTGGAAGAAAAATGAAGATTATCTTATAATTATAAACGAAATCCATGTAAGAAAGTATTCTAGTAGAGTATTGGCCATTTAAGGTGCTATGAAAAATGCTGAGCATTAATTCAACTCGACGAATTGAGAGAAAAACGTTGGTAAGAGGTAATCTCGTTGTGCAACGGTTAGGCATAGATTCCTTCTCGTAGTTGGGAGAACATGAGCATAGAAAGCATTTTCCCATGCAAGGGTAGGTAAAATGCAGGATTGTTTCCCCATGGGCTGAGCACAAACTTACTCATGGGGATGCAGAGATAAATTAGCACAAAAATTGCAGAGGTTGGTGGTCGATTCGGGTGGTTTCCTCCATAAAAAATAGAGGTAAATTTAACACCAAAAAAACTCATGGGTAGGGTGGTCGAATTGGGTGGTTTCGTCCACAAAACACAAAGGTAAGTTTAATACCCAAAAACACATGGGAAAGGTGGTCGAAATGGGCGGTTTCCTCCAGGAAACGTAGAGGTAAAATATGGGACAAAACATAGATAAAATCCCCTCCAGATATGTGAGAAATAAGGAGCGCCAAGGGTTTCCAGGAAAACTCAAAAAAAAACCAGTGAATAAAATCACCCCCCAGAGGGAAATGAATCTGGGTGAATCCAAGAAAAATCGTAGAGAAGAATCAGGAAAAATAATTCTTCCCAAGAAACTGATTAGCTGGGCAAGTTCATGTGGCCATATCTCGGTTATTCATTGACCCCACACAATCCCAAGGATTATTAAACATACTCATCTAGTGGCAACACCATTGATACTCAATACATACACATATCCCTTAATCTATTTGGAGACTAGTTCTAGACTTGCATAGCATGGTAGATTAGACAGTGGTGATGAACGCAAACACATCTAAGGGAAAAATTTGATACTACCTTGGAACACACACATCAAGCTTGGTTACGCAACAACCAGTCTCACAATGCTTACTCCAGAGGATCAAAAAAATCTAGTAAGAAGACTCAAGGCTAAGCATCGTTCCCAAGGTCAATAAGCAATGACATTTTCACAAGTAAGATGGGGTAATTATGTAATAATAGGAAGGCAAAAATACCCCTAAAGAAGAGATTACTCTCCTTGGCATAATTCAATAAAAATATACAAGCATTTAATAACCAGATCAGAAAAACATGAATGAGCCTCGTACTAATGTATTAATTTACAGTGGCTCCAAAAACACAAGTGGTAAAATTTTCATTCAATGATAAGGTAATAATCGACGATATTCTGAAGACTAATGGTTGCGATATTTATCAAAACTAATTAAAATTGAAAACCTTTACAATGCAATACTAATAAAATATTGTATTCGACGAGTTGAGTTTCGAAGGTGTCCTCCCACGATCTCGCTCCGTCTATCTACCTGCTTGCTAACCGTGATGACCTCACCAGTACCTCCCAACCAACACTAGGGGTACTCTTCTTCCCCCTGATACCCCTGAGCCGCAAAGGGGCCACGCACACAAACCAAAGAAAAATCTAGCTCCCAGCTCGCCTTGCAAGGTCGAGCTACCACTCCTATCCGAGTTGGGCATCCCAACTCTCATAAGAAAAATCCGTCAAGAAAGATATTGGTAGCGTAACCTTATGCCTACCAGTCGTGATCCATACTCCTCCTCCTCCATCCTTTTTATAGAGTTTTCTTAGTGATTAGTTTCCCAAAATCTCATTAGATTATTTTTATTAAATTTAATTAGGATAAACCTCCCCCGTACACATGTCACTCGATCCCTTCGTTGCACTGGAAATTAATTAATTAAATTTTTCCTATTTCCCTCACCACCTAAAAGCATTCCTAAAAACGATAATCGATGCCCCTTTATTCCCTTACATTTCTTAAATGATTTACACCTTTCTTAAAAGCTAGTTGAGTTCACAATTAGAAGGTTCCAAAGACTAAATTCCCTACTATGTTAGACATTCCCCTTTTCTTTAAGTTCCCCTTTTTATCTAAGTTCGGAATTAGAAAGTTTAGACATAAACAACAATTTTCCTTTGTAATAATTTAATCCTTCATTAAAATTTTACTTTAATTATTAATGTTTGAATTTTCTTTACCCCTCCTTGTTAAATGTCCATTTAGTTTTTTTTTTTTGTTTTTCACTTGTTCCACTTAGACCTAGGTTTTAAATTCACTAGGCTTGGTGACAATTTTTAAGGGAAAAATTAGTTATAAAAATTTACTCATACCATCATTCATTTTAAGGTTGACTAGCTCCTAAGGAGGAATATTTTTCTAGGTACTAGGTTTATTAACTTACCAAAGTTAAAATCGCGATGTTCCCTTCAAGATGCACTACGTTCTTCAAGGGTTCCACTCACCTTTTGACTAATTTTGGTAGATGTCAAACCCCTGGAGTCAATACTCCGTCAGGTGACCTTATCGGAGACGAAGCGCCTCTAAGGAATAAGGACCCTGCCTTATTGCGCGCCCCTTAGAATCATCATGAGTGACTATCACATTCCCTCATGACATCGTGGATCTCTCTATGATCCAGGTGGATATTGGTGGCCACCCACCTTTTCTGACTGGCTCAAAACAATTTTCTGGCAATTCTGGCAATTTACTATTTTTAGCAGTTTTTAACTTCCAGGGCCATTTTGAGGGCCCAAATGAAGGTTTTTTGAGATTGATGTTCTCAATTATATTTGAAGGCATTATTGATCCCCCAAAATGAATCTCCTCGACAATACCTTTCCAACGAGCTATCACACGCCTAAAACGGAGATCGTATGCAAAAGTTACGACCCCGAGAAGTTGATGTACTCACTTACCCAAACGGGGCCCATATGACTTTTGGCGCTTCATCTCCTAGGGTTAGGTTTTTGGATGTATAGGGCTTTTGGAATTCCTGTTTATTGTAAAAGGGCCTTCATAGCCTCATTGTAACCATCTTCTTGCGAATGCGAGTAGCTGTCACATCTCTTCTCAGAGATAAGCTGCCACCATTCTAGCGAGTCTTTCACTCTGTATTTTTACAATCTCTGTACATTTATTTCATTCATAGAAATCGTGTATTACTGTATATATGTGTTTATGGTTGCATCTCTGATACATTTATGTTATCTTATTGAGTATTTGCGATATCTCTGTGCATTTCTTTATTATATCTCCGCTCACATTTTGTGCCGAAAATAATCCGGAACACTCTAACTAGGTAATCGCTAACCTACAGTTCAAGCCATGGCGGGAGTGCTAGTAAGTTGTGGCAGGGCTGCTACCACACCTCTCCCTCAATAACTCTGGTTTTCGTGCATGACCCCTATACTCCAAATGTGAGTCTGATTAGCAAGATATCATCAACCTGCATCCATCACCAAACATGTCAGT
Source organism: Picea sitchensis (assembly GCA_010110895.2). Taxonomy (NCBI): domain Eukaryota; kingdom Viridiplantae; phylum Streptophyta; class Pinopsida; order Pinales; family Pinaceae; genus Picea; species Picea sitchensis. The sequence continues at coordinate 25,393 of SNQJ01S0066752.1, read as the reverse complement.
GATCCATAAACAACATCATATTATATCAACCATATGTCACATATACAATAACAGAAACACACAAACCATAAACAGTCCACCCCCTGACTCGATCCGGAGTCTAAGGAGGTCCATCGATGTCGTCGACATCCTCAACCTATCAAGAGTCCTGCACACTCAGGAGAAACTATTCAATAACACATGTCTATACATAATAACATAACATAACATCATAAATCACAATCTCATCATCAAAATCCATAAGCGAAGCAATCCCTCATATAATGAACTAGATCACTTTCACGCAAGTGTCCTTAAAGAATAAGTCATATCAGAAGTGCATGCAAGAGCGGGATGTTACATACACCCCCTCTTGTTTTAAACTTCATCCTGAAGTTTCACAGTATACAAATGCAGAAATAAAGTATCTGACAACATCTAAGTGTCTATCCATCAAACCAAAATGGAAATTGTTGACGCATATCATATGTGTCCTCCTAGGTAGTTGAGTGTGGACTATAATTTTCCTACTGGACCTTGACCTTCTCAACAGTTCGACGTCATAGTTATCAATTGCGACGATCCAGAAAGTAGATTGGCTTCGTCGTGAGTGCACCCTCACCCAAAATAATCCAATAAATCAAGTCAATCACATGCATAGGATCACTAACCTAAGGTCACACATGCATAGGCCCTTCATAATTATGGTCGACGTGATGTGCATCGACCAACCCTTTTGGCATTCTCGTGCTTCTTCCATCCCCCTTCGTATCGTTTGAAAATGTTCATCCAATTCCTAGATCGCTTCTGGTCCTACCAGGACCCCGCCCTCAAGTCGATCCCAACTCAAGGCGTCTAATATGGTCACCCATCAGGAAACTCAAATGGAACCATCTTAATGGTGCTTTGATGGTTGTTGTTGCACGTAAACTCAACCAATGGCCAGAACTATTCCCAACGTTTATGTTGTTCCAACACACATATGAAACACAACCTTACCTAATTAGTTCGTTCCTTTGATCAACTTGTCTATCTCAAGGACATGTTGTACTAAGGTTCAGTGGTGTTCCCAAGGCCTCTTGGAAACTCGTCCAAATCATATTTCAAACACTGAATCCCTTATCAGACACGATTCCTTTGGTATGTATGGCAGTCTAAAAATCTTGCAGATTTAAACTCTAGCTATATCTGGCGCCTGATGCGTCGTACACAGAGGGACAAAATGTGAACTCTTCGTCAGAGTGTCAACTGTCATGATAATCGGGTCGTACCTCCTTTCCGTCAATGACAATTTATAGTGAAGTCCGTCAAAATGAACTCCCATGTCGATTTCAGAATAGCGTGTGGTTGTACCAATCCTACCTGATTTCTATGTTCAACATTCACCTATCGACCTTCCAGATATCTCGCCACACAGTTGACATTGTCCGCCTTTATCCCTTCCATAATAATAAGGGCTTAAGGTCGTTCCTTATCTTCATGACTCCTGGATGAACCATGTACACTGCTCTATGAGCTTCACATAAGATAAAAACTTCTTAATTTTTTCGTTGGGAGGTAAGTAAATGTAGTTATTATATCTCAAAGATCTGTCATTGTCCATAGTATAACCCTCAAATTTGGTACCAACATGGGGTCTTGTCCAAAAAATTCCTTACCCTCTCTATACCAATCAACGTCGCGTTGTAGTTAGAATCTTTTCACATAGATTTGTTTAAAGAGGTATGACTGTAAATATGTGTGATCTTCAACTCCACGCATTTACCACTCCGTTCATTGTCCCTTTTAAGTAGGAAATCTCAAATCATAATCGATAAGCATTTCTTACCAACGCCTTTGCCGAGTGTTCAAGTCATTTTGCGTAAAAAGGTGTTGTAAACAACAGTGGTTCATTTTTAGTTCAAATTTTTGTCCAATCAGGTAGTGTCTCTAAACTCTCAGGGTATACATGATGGATAACAACTCCAAATTGTGCATTGTGTAGTTCTCCTCATGCTTCCTTAACTTCCTCAAGATGTAAGCGATCACTTAACCATCTTGTCTCAAGACTCCATCTAAGCCTTCCTTGGATGCGTCAGTGGATACCAAGAATACCTCATCCACACCGAGGACTTTAGTTTTGGCGCTATCATCAACATCTCCTTCAACCTTCGAAATTCTTCCACACATTTATTGGTCCATACAAACCTCTTGTTCTTCTTCTGCAAATCCGTAATCGGATTTTCTATCCTCGAAGAACCCTCAATGAACCATCGATAATATCTCGCTAAACCCATGAAGCCACACATTTTTGGGACATTCGTCGGAGCAGGCCACTCCACAATAGCTTCTACCTTTGCTAGATCCACAACGATTCCTTCACTGGAGATAACATGCCATAAGCAATGAATCCTCGATGGCATCACAACCACTTCTCGTAATTTGTTCCCTCACAACACTGTAGTACCAATTGTAAAAGTTCGTCTCGATCTTCCTTCATCCGAGAACATATCAAAATGTCGTCAAGGAATACTCGACGATAGTCAAGCAGAGTCTCCACGACCCATCCTTCTTCTGTATGAAATTAACAGGAGCACCCCAAGGCGATACACTTGGACGTATAAGTCCTAGGTCCAACAACTCATTCAGTTTCACTTTCAACTCCTGTAACTCATGGGTTGAAATACGATAAGGCTTTCTTACCATTGGTTTAGTTCCAGGTTTTAGGTCAATGGTAAATTCCATATTGGCTTCGGGCGACACACCTGGTAATTCTTCTGGGAATCACATCCACAAACTCTCGTACTACCGAAAGGTCTTCTAATCCTTCTTCCATGCCATTTTTGTTCAACACTAAGTAGGCATATAACTTGCATCCTTGCACATGCTCTCCGTAGTTGTAGGGAAGAAATGAACCTCGGGGACACTCCTCGTTTTCTTCCTATAATCACACTTCTTTATCCTTCATCGTCGGTCCAACTCAACTGCCTCATCTTACCGTTGAGTACCGCATCATATGATTCCCACCAATCCATATTGATCATGTCGTCATAAGATCTTAATATCGTGACATAGGTCAGACTTCATTACACGATCCCAGGTTAAAGAGATAGTTCATACCCCTTCCTCCAACAATTTGGTTGGTACCCAAAGCCACACCGACAATTCTAAACTCGTCCTGTCGAATCCCTTACCCAAATCCCTTCAGGAAGGTACTAGAATTAGAGCTCTCTATAACATTAGGGTCTAACAAATACTAAAACTTCGTTTGGCGATGGAACCTAACCCCTCGAGCATAGTCGACTGGTGCTCGACGCGACAGTTATTTACCGTGGTCATGAATCCTATGGGCCTTGCCCATCTCTGCCACGGTAGTGTGTCCTATGGCCTCAACCACTCTGGCCCTTTCAACTGGACAATCTTTATGGTGAGGTGACTCTCCACATGTCCATCACCCACCTTCGGTCTAGTACTCTTGGCCCCAGAATAGAAGTCGTTGGCCCACCAGCCTAAGATCTTGGTATGTTCTACTGACAAGCCTAAACGTCGGCTGCTAGTGGTGTTGTCGCAGATGTGGTGGTCCCTTATAGGGAGCCCTCTGCTGAGGAACCTATCATCAAGATTTTGTGAACAAGGGTCTAATAGATGTATATTGATACCAAGATGTCCTATCTGGTAGACGTCTGATGTTGTTGCGCACCAGATGTTGTTAGTCTAGATGGTCTTGCAGGACTCTTGCCCGGACTCCCACGATCAAATATTCCTTATCTAAGAAGCCTATTGGACTGCATCGTGCAACGCCCGAGGCATTAGATCCTCACCTTTTCACGGAAAATGGAGTTAATGTCGGTCACAAACTTGTTGATCCCCAACATCTTCGTTTTTAGAGGCGGCGCATATCAAAGTAGCTCCATAAATATGGCCTCATAATCCGACACCATACGACCACCCTATTGTAAGGCGCTGAACTCATCGAGCTGGCGCTCAATGAATTCCTCTAAAAATTACTTCTCCTAGAACCGTTCCTTGATCTGCTCCCCTAACACGGATTTGAAGACCATATTTAACTGAGGTAGGAGCGTCTTCCTCCATAGAAGAGCACTCCATTTTAGTTGAAGACCACCTATGCAGACCTTCATGCTGGAGGTCGAAATCGTGAAGTGTGAAGCACATCGCCTGGATCTCCATCCATGCCTCGACGACTAATCTGTCTGTGGCACTCATGGACTTGAGAAATTAACCCTCTTGCATTTTTCGTGAAAGCTACCAGAACTCGCTAGGGGGCGTTGTGGACCTGTTATCGCTTAGTTTGTAGTTTAGGTCATAGACTGGAGGATAAGGGTCAAACTGGCGTAACAGGGACCTACCCCACCCAATGTCACCACAATGGAGAGGTCCTTTCTATTTAGGGTGGCTAAGCCCAAGGGAGACGTCCCTGGCAATCTGGGGTTTTGAAAGGAAAAGGCTCAAAGGATTAAGGCAAGTTTCCCCTTCACAAATTACTACCCAGAAAATAGTCAAGTAAAGAATAACCACAGAAAAGGCACCTGCTCGTGAGACAAGACAACAATGAAACTAGTACATGCAATAGTGGTTAATGCTTCATAAGTCAATGACTATCAAATTTAATGTATATGAGCATATACAGCAGTAATTATTGACGAATTCAATGATTGCAATAATGACAATAGCTATATAACGTTACTTGTCAATAAACACCAGAATAATATGGCATCAAATGAAAATGATCAATCCTTGAATTAAATCAACACATTAAATGTCATTAATTGCTCATATACAAGAGGTTGCTGCGTCAATATCCTAGAGATGACGTCAACTTCTTTTAGGGTTAGTATAATAGACAAAGAAGGTCAACGTTTTGCTAATTAGTCAATGAATATTATCAATTTATCAATGTCTATCACAAGATGACCAAGCCAACAATATTTTCTATCAACAAAAGCTCAAATAAGGCATGACGCCATCATTAATTGCTAGGTTAGAAGGGTTGTTGCGTCAAGTATGACGTCAACCCTAGTTAGAGACGTTAGGGTTAGTTAGGGTTTCAAATTTGAGAGTTTGAAGAATGATTTTGCACAACAAGCTCAACGTTGGAAAGAATACCAGTGCCTTAGGGTAATATGGAGTCAAGAGTAAGGGCAAAATCTCAGGAGGATTAAAATTTAAAGACTAGAAGGTTAGGTTTTATGGTGTTGTAATGGCAGGGCCCTAGAATCAAAACCCTAAGGGAAGGAGGCTCATTCCGGTGTTGCTTAAGCAAGGCCTCATGCTCCTTCCTCTTTCTCTAAATACTCTTTGGCAAAACGGCTAGCTTCAAAGTACAAGTCTAAGGGAGAAAA
>SNQJ01S0066751.1:79125-118953 GCA_010110895.2 Picea sitchensis | reverse complement strand
TACATTTCATTCCATTTCTGGTGGTATGTAGAACATCACATAACTCCTCACGGTTTGAGAGTTATGGCCTTACGAAGTTGGAGGACCCTCATATGTCATCTATAAGCCCCTAAAGGTCAAAGTAGTCAAAGTGGTTTAAGAGATTTTAAAAGATAAATAATAAAGTGAAGTGATGAGTGTATTATAATTCAAAGTGAATACAAAATAAATTATTTCAATCATAAACTTAATGGAGAAATTTAAAGTGGACCCAACCCTAAAATAAGGAAAGTGGGGCAAGTGACCTAGAAGATGTTTTTAAGGAAGCTACTTGGAGAGTATAAATAAGAGGCGAGGCTCTCTCATTTGAAACATACTTGAGAATATTGAATATCTATATGTGTCTGAGGTAAAAAAGGATATCTAAACTGGAATTATGAGTGAAGGTGAAGAAAACAAGGCCAAAATGCAAGGAAGGATAAATTCTTTTGATGGTGCTTTCTAAGGTATGCTATTTATAGGTCATCTCACCATTTTCGCTATAACTTTTTTTTTATAATGATTCAAACTGTAAAATTGTTATTCAAGTGAGAGAACATATCCAAGTATTTGTGGAAAAAAATTTAGCTTGTGGGTCATTGTATTTTGGGAGTTACACTCCGTGGAAAATAGGGTTTGTGGTCAGTCCTAAAACTAGTCAAAATCGGGTGTTTCGGGTAAAAACATCATAAATTTTTCATAACAAATCCAAATTCAGTGATATCAAATGTGTTAGTTAGGGTACAGTCTGTAGTATTCTTTTTAATAGTTTCATTTCATTTCATGAAATATTTTAAACGGGTCACTCTCTACAAGGTCGCTCTCTAGAATAATCCAGAATTCAGCAAGGTATGTCATATTTGCTATAACTCCTTTTCTGAGAGGTTCCAAGTAGTGAAACTTGGAGGAATTGCATAAAACACATTGAAGAACATTTTTTATAAGTTTCATATCTTTATACATTACAGGTTCAAAGTTATGATTACTTCAAGTTAGGGTTGTTGACTAATCCAAAACTAGACATGTGAGACTAAAGAAAAGTTTGAAGAAAATGCTAGTCTTTTGTTTTTAAAGTTAAGGAAGGTTTGAAGGAATGTGATCATATACACCAGGTCTATTACAAAGCTACAAATCAAATTTGGATGATGAAATTGATGAGGTATTTTGGTTGTGGTACATGTTGAGTACATGCTTGAGACAAGTAGTTGATGAGTTGGCTCACATACATGAGGTGTATAGTTGACGATGTTGGTACATATTGATGATTCATAGTTGATGATTAGTTGACACATGATTGGTACATACTTGGTACATGGTTGGGTGCACTTTTTTATGGTACAGGTTGATTACAGGTTGGTGCATGGTCGATGCACTTGTTTATGGTACAGGTTGATTACAGGTTGAGGTACAGGTTGATGCATGGTTGATGCATGTTTTAGATTTATTGGTACAGGTTTACAGCAGTATATCTCACAATGATAGTGTGACAGTGGTTCCATCATTCTACTTCTACTTCAAGGTGGTAGTACGGGGCAAGGACGGGTGGTTGTAGCCACCTTCTGGTTGTAGTCGGAGAACATTGGGGGTTGTAGCCTCCTTCAGGTTGTAGCCAAAGAATTGGGGAGTTGGAGCTTCCCTCGGGTTGTAGCCTAAAAAACTAGGGGGTTGGAACCTCCTTCAAGCTGCAGCTGGAAAACAAAGGAATTTGGTGCTTCCAATGAATGTAATTCTTCAAGACATATAAGAAAAAAACATTTTGTGGTTTTCTCTCGATTTGGGTTTCCACGTAAAACACTGGTGTACTGTGTGTGTGTGTGTGTGATTATTTATTTCTTACTGCTCATTATTAGATAATAATTCTACATTGATATAACATTTGAAGAAAAAGGATTATAATTACGCTATTACTAATTCACCCCCTCCTGCAGTATTAATCCAACAATTGGTATCGAGAAGGTTCCTTAATCAGTTTAACCCTTGAAGAAGGTAGATCATGGAGAGTACTGCTTCATGTATAAAATTGGAATACCATAGTTTGATGAATCAGTATGTTTTTTGGAGCATAGGATGAAGACATATATACAAACACGAGGATTTCAAGTTTGGCAATCAATTGTAGATGAATACCCAACACCAGCCAGTTCCACCAACTAATAATAGCAGTAGAAACTTCGGTGAGAATAATTCCTAAATCCGCCAATGCACTTTTGAATGGTACCAGTGTCCCGGTATTCACCAAAGTTGCACATTGTAATCTGCTAAAAGAGAGATTTAAGGACAAGCTTGAAATATTTATGAAAGGGAATTCTGCAAAATTCAAAAGCAGCTTCAAACTTATAGAGTCAGTTCAAACAACTAAAAATGGAAGATGAAGATAAGAAAGATGTGCGACCTATACTTCTTATAGGTCGATAAACGTTAGATACAATCATAGAGATTGGGAGAAGAAATCGAAGAATCGTAATTGTTCAAAAGGTAATAAAATATCTTCCTATGAGATTCAACCCTAAGATATCTGACACTAAGAAGAAGAAGATGGGATCTAGAAACTCAATAAGCGTGGAAAAGCGCATGCAATCTTCATCATATGAGATGAGAACACTCAGGGAAAATCCATGTGTAAAGAAGCATCCTCAAAGCATCAAAAGATCAAAGAAAAGAAAAAGGAGGAACAAGAAGAATATACTTGACTGGCCGGTGGCGTCTCGGAGAGATAATGATGAAGAAATTAGCCAACTTCATCAAAGAAATTTGAACTCAAAAGAGGAACAACGGTAGGTATAGAAGTGAAAGCTTCATTTTAATTTGTTTTAATTGTGATGGTATTGGTCATTTTCTAACGTGTCCTCGCCAAAAAGAAATGATGAAGGTTACTCCAAAGGAATACAAACATATATAAAGGTAAAAGAACTTCTGAGGGTTTCAGAAAAACTTTTTCACCAAAGAAGATCTAAATGTCGGATGAAGATGAAGTCAGTGACAATGAAGCAGGGAGAGTTCTATTCATAAGGTAGAACTCTGATAAAGAAGACTCAGAAGAAGAATATGAAAAGCATATGAAGAAGAAATTGAAGAAATAGAAGTTGACTTCCAAGGAAGAAGAATTAATAGGTTCCATAGAAGTTATCGAGGAAGAGAAAGAAAAACAAGAAACTACTGGCCAGTTAGATAGAAAAAGAACCCATTCAAGAACTAGAACAAGTGATCAAAAAATTGAAGGGGTTCAAATAGAATAAGATAAAGGAATTGAAGAAACACTCAAAGAATAGCTAGAAGGAAGGGCCATGGTCATTGAAACCTTGAAGTAAAGTTGTGTCACACTAAGAAAGGATATTTAAAGGAAAAATATACGAATAGCTCAAAAGTTGGATGACATTATCCTTGATCAAAAACATTATCTTGACAAATGGACTTCAGGAATACAATCCAGAACAGAGAAAAGGGATCAGCTCCCAAAACAACGAGAGCAGAAACAAATCAAAAGTTATAGAGAAACAATCAAAGGGGATAAAAATATATCTAAGGAAGATTACAGGGACACTTTTCCTCAGAAGATTAGGATTTTAGAATCAACAACGGATAGACAGACCTCAACAATAGAAGAGTTCATAAAGAGCACCTCACTTTCATTCTAAGATCTTCCAGCTACGAATGTATCAAACTTTATTTTATGTTTTATGTTATGCTTGTAATAATTTTGGGCATAAAGTTGTAAATTACAGAGCTAACAACAAGAATAACTACTTTAGAGCCATACACAAAAGGATTATTCAAAGAGACCTAGTAACACACAAAGAAAAAGTTCTATGAGGTTTTGTATCATGAACTTGAAGTGGAATGTTACAAATCTAACAATTTTGAACACATGGCCAAAATTGCAGAATAACAGTCCCCCCTAAAGAACCTCAAAAGAATAAAAACAGTCACAGACAAGAACCTCGAAAAATGACATGGATAAGAAAGCAAAAGGTCGATTGTAGCAATAGAAAAGTACAAGTAAGCTCTAATAGTTAAGCAGAAGAAACATAGTTGGTATGTTGAAAGTGGATGTTCAAAACATGTGAGTTGATGAACAAGTTTCTTACATTACGAGAGGGAAGAGATGGATGAGTCTCCTTTGGAAATGATGATTCATCAAAATCTGACTAGAGGAAAAGAGCCTGATCACAGAACAACAAGAATAAAAAAAAAGGAAAATATTCACACTAGTGGAAATATATAAAACATAATCTTTTAAGCGTGGAGTCAAATGTGGTAAAGGTCATAAAGTTACTTTAGATTCACAAAAGTGTGAGATAATAAAGGAAGGTTCATGGAAATTGGTCAATACTCTGGTGGAAGAACCGAAGCAGCATATATGTAATTAAGCAAAATTGAAATGAAAGTGATGTTGTCTAGGAAAGGAATATGAAAATTGGCTGTAGCGCGAAGAATGGGTCACATGAATTTTGACAACCTTGTCAAATTAAGCAAAAGAGAGTAGTCAGAAATGCCCCGGATCACAAAACCAACCAACACTTTATGCAAGCATTGCCTTAACAAGGAAAGAAACAAAGACTAGGTTCAAATAAAGGAATATTCAACAACAAAACCGGAAATTGTGCATAATTTAGTTGGACCAACTACAACAAAAGAGCTTAAAAGGTGAGAATTTTGTTGTAGTTGATGATTATACAAGAATGACTCTATTTTTCTTTCTTAAGAACAAATTAGAAACTTTTGAAAATTTCAATATCTCTGAAATAGTTTAGAAAATGGGAATGGATTCAAAGAATCAAATGCTTAAGATAGGATAATGGAGGAGAATTCACTTCAAATAAATTTATAGAATCTTCTGACAATCATGGAATAAAAGACAATTCTCGTAAGCTAGGACACCTCCATGAATGGAGTTGTTGAAAGAAAAACGATGACAGTACAAGAAATGGCTCAAAAAAAATGATAATGGATTCAAAAGGTGAATGATATTTTTGGACACAGGCGGTGCATAGAGTAGTTCACATTCAAAATAGAGTAATCTTCAGGAGAAAACACTGAAAAAACTCCCTCTGAGCTATGGAAGGAAGACCAACAAATGTGACTTGCTTGAGTTTTTGGAAGCAAATGTTACATCAAAGAAAATGGCGAATGGGAAAGTTTTGACTCTTGTGTGGACAAAAGGAATACTTGTTGGTTACTCAAGTACAGGGAGAAAGCATACAAGTGTTACAATCTAAAGATTAAACAAAAGTTATGGAAAGCATCAACAATTGATGAGAACATCAGTTGAGAATCAAAGAAAACAAATCAATGAAAGAGCAACTTTTGGAAGAAGAAGAGGAAGATGAGATGAAGAATCCATTTATAGAGTAAGAAAGAGAGAAGTTGACCAGAGAGTATCTCCAAAGACACACAACAGCAGTGGAAGAATCATCCTTCAAATCAGTTTATTGGAAACAAAGACGGAGTTGAGACTAGAAGAAGATTTTGTTCACCAGAACAAACACACAACACTCTTATCTACAATTGAACGAACTATTTTGAAGAAGCCAATAAGGATGAATTTTGGAATAATAAGGCCATGGATGAAGAATTTAGTCAAATAAAGAAAAAAGACTTACTTGGGAATTGGTTTTAAGACCAAAGAATAAGAATGTAGTCGGCATAAAAATGGGTTTTAGAAATAAATTGAATGAATATGGGCGAGTTACAAGGAACAAAGCTAGATTGGTATGAAAAATATACACTCAAGTCGAAGGTATAGATATTGGAGAGACGTTTTCCCCAATTGCCAAAATGGAAACAATCCATTTTCTTTTAAAAACTATGCATGCTCCACAAATGTTAAAATATATGGATGGACGTAAAAATCATCTTTTCTAAATGGGAACTTGAAGAAAAAGTCTAAATTGAACAACCCGGAAGGATTTTAGTTGTCAGAGAATGGAGACTATGTGTGTAAATTAAAGAGGCCTTGTATGGTCTAAAGAAAAACGGGGCTCCTAGAGGCATGGTGCTTTTCTAAGCCCGGATAGAGAGGAAGTATCTGTAGCAAAGGTTGAGAAAAGAGGGAAGTGCCAGAACCCGGTAACCTCTACATCAAGGCAAATAAAGTGCAATATTTATTAGTGAAGTTTATGTTGAATAATTGTATGTGCAGTGATGATGATGATAGAGTTAAACTAAAAGGTACAAAAGACACCTCACCGAGAATGAATTTGAAATGCCGTTACTTGGAGAACTATCCTTCTTCAGGACTTGAGAATACGTCAAAGTAACAAAGGAATTTTATTTCTCCAAACCAAGTATATCATAAGAAATGCTAAAGAGGTTAGGAATGGAAGATTGAAAACGAGTCAATACTCCCCATGCAGGCAGGTTGTAAGTTGGTGAGATGATGATTCAAAGTCCTGGTCAGAGGCAATATAAGGTCAATGATTGTGACCTACTATATGTAGCCGACATCGGACGGATGTAATGGTAGTTGGAATACAGTGTACGATTTCAAGCAACACGAAAGGAATCACGTGTATTAGCGGTAAAGAGGATCTTGAGATATCTCGAGAGCAGAAGAAGTTTGGATTATGGTATCAAAGGAAAAGATCTATCACTTGTGCCTACACGGATGGGATAGGCGAGTTGTAGTGATGACAACGCGAAGCACTAATTGGAAGTGATGTTCTACCCAGGTGAAGAGTGTTTGGTATCATGGCTAAGCGAAAAACAATCATCACCGATATCTCTATCTACAGCAGAAATGATATATTGCAGCGGCGGCATATTTGTAGCTACACAGGTTCTTTGGATAAAAATAACTTTGTGAATATCTGAAAGGTTAAGTATGATGAGCCCATTCCAATATATTGTGATAATATATTGTGATAATTAAAGTACCATCAATATCTCAAAACTGGGGTGATGCACTCAGATAGGCTTTACATTTCAACCAAGTATCACTTTCTATGAGAGCGGGTTGCAGAAAAGAACATCGAGGAAGTTGAGTATGTGGGCACAAAGAACAAGTGTAACATCTTTACAAACCACTTCCACGAGGAAGCCTTTGAATATCTTAAGCAAAGACTTGGAGTTATTTCTACTCCAAAAATGAATATTTTGAATGCTTTTTTGAATGCTTATCTTATGTCTTAGATGTACGAGGAAGCACCATAAGAGACGGTCATCGGGGGTGACCTTGGATGGAAAGATACCTTTCATTGATGACAAAGGGAGAGATTTACAAGATGCAGAGGGCGAGCCATGGTTCCAGTGGAAGTAGTTGCTCGAGATCACGGAAGGACAAGGCATGGTTCGAGGGGGGAGCATGATTGTTATGACTTTAGTATTGCATCAGTGTTTCCATCAATGCGAAAGGGGGAATTGTTGATTAAGGTTTGAGACAACCATTGATGTCAACCCTTAAAGAAAGCCCATTATAAAACTTTGGAAGTAATGGACCCAATATTGTTTGATAATAAATATGACTCATTATTGTTTTGTCATGGATTTGATAAAGTAAATATGGATGAACTCCAAAGTGGTCACTTATGGTGAAGAAAGACCTCATGAGGAGGAAGATCTTTGTGGAAGAAAACCCATGCTTAATTATGGAATAATGAGATGAAGAAATGAATTTTTCAGGAAAATATCCTAGATGGATAGTACTTAGGTTCATTACACGGTGGTATGTGGAACGTCTAAAATTCCCCCACGGTTAGAGTTATGGCCATGAGAAGTTGGGGCTGAGGTTTGGGTAATGGACCCAAAATTTGTTTGATAGATGCAATTATGAGTTATGATATATTTTTAGATAATACTATTCTATATGGATGATAGTACATATGTCATACCATTTCTATTGGTATGTAGAGCGTCACATAACTCTTCACGGTTTGGAGTTACTTAGCCTTCTACGAAGTTGGAGGACCCTCATATCTCATCACAAAGCCCAAAGGTCAAAGTAGTCAAAAGTGGTTTAAAGAGATTTTAAAAAGATAAATAATAAAAATTGAAGTGATGAGTATATTATTATAATTCCAAAGTGAATACAAAATAAATTATTTCAATCATAAATTTAATGGAGAAATTGAAGTGGACCCAGAACCCTAAAATAAGGAAAGTGGGTCCAAGTGACCTAGAAGATGTTTTTTAAGGGAAGCTACTTGAGTATAAATAAGAGGAAAGTCTCTCTCATTTGAAACAGACTTAAGAATATTGAATATCTATGTGTATGAGGTAACCAATGATATCTACAAACCCAGAATTTTGGTGAGAAGGTGTGAAGAAAAGGCCGAAATACAAGGAATGGTAAATTCTTTTTTGATGGGTGTTTCTAAGATATGTTATTTACAGGTCATCTCACCATTTTTTTTTTTTTTTTTTTTTCTATAATGATTCATACAGTAAAATTTCTATGAGAATTGAGAAAACATATCAATTATCTGGAAAAAATTCATCTTGTAGGTCATTGTATTTTGGAGTTACACTCTGTGGAAAATAGGAGTTTTTGTGCCCGATCCACAGAAACTAGTCAAAATCCCGAGGTGTTTTGATTAAAGCGTCATAGCTGATATAAGGACCCAAATTTAGTGGGATGATGTGTTGGTTGGGGTATAGTCTTTAGTATTCTTTGTAACAGTTTTAGATCATTTCATCAAATATTTTGTGTGGGGCGCTCTACAAGTTCACTCTCTAAAATGAGCGGGAATTCAACAGAGTTATCCCATTTTTTCTACAACTCCTTTTAGAGGTTCCAAGCAATGAAACTTGGAGGAATTGCATAAAACTGCCTGAAGAACGGTATTGTATCAGTTTCAGATCTTTGCCATTACAGGTTCAAATTTATGATTACTTAAGTTAGGGTTGTTGACTAATCGAAACTAGACATGTGTGACTAAAGAAGAGTTTGATGAAATGCTAGTCTCTTGTTTTAAAGTTAAAGAAAGAAGGTTTGTAGGAATGTGATCATATACATCAGTTCTATTATATATCTACAAATCAGATTTGTATGATGGGGTGATGATGGATTTTGGTTGTGTTGTGTTGATGCATGGTTAGAACCAAGTAGTTGATGAGTTGGCACATACATAGGGTGTATAGTTGATGATGTTGGTACATATTGATGAGTCATAGTTGATGATTAGTTGACACATAAGTTGAAGAACATACTTGGTACATGGTTGTATGCACTTGTTGTTTATGGTCACCGAGGTTGATTATAGTTTTGTCCATGGTTAATGAACTTGTTTATGAATTACCGGAGTTGATTATAGGTTTGAGTCTGAGGTTGATGCATGGTTGATGCATGGTTTAGATTATTGGTACAAGTTTACAGTCAGGTATATCTCATAGTTATAGTGTGTCAGTGGTTCCATCACTCTACTACTTCCCTACTTAGGGTGGTAGGACATGGCAAGGGCAGGTGGTTGTAGCCACCTTAGGACTATGTGGGAACATTGGGGTTATTAGCCTCCCATGCAGTTTGTAGCAGAGATTAGGGAATCGAGCTTCCCTCGAGGGTTGTAGCAAACTAGAGTTTGGAGCCTCCTTCGATTTGCATCACGAAACAAAGGAAGTTAGTGCTTCTAATGAATGTAATTTCTTCAATACATATAAGAAAAACATTTCCGTGGTTTTCTCCCAATTTACGTTTCCACGCAGCTGAAACAACGGTGTGTGGCATGTAATGTAATGTAATTGTTTGTTCACTACACTCCATTTATTGGATAATAATTCTACATTGATATAACATTTGAAGAAAAGTTATAATTCTTTGTATTACTAATTCACCCCTCTCAGTAATCCAATAGAACATTGGGATAGCTTCCCCTTGAATTTGGTCCCCACCCACAACATTGACCTCCTAGCAACCACCCACGCCGGCCACCACTCCCCTCATCTCAGTAATCCAATAGAACATTGGGATAGCTTCCCCTTGAATTTGGTCCCCACCCACAACATTGACCTCCTAACCTTCACCACACCCTTCAGCACCACTCCCCCTCCCTTTCTCATAGCCCCTCTTTCCCCCACCCTCTGTGATTTCTACACTTCCCCTCCCACCGCCACAGTCTCCTGGACTTTTCTAGATCCAGTGGTAACCCCTTCCCCCTCCCAAGGCGTAGGAAAACTTGGAATCCACCCTGACACACTACCAAGATCGCTCTTTGAAGAACATGGTACAAGGGTTCTACCAACTCGAGAATACAGTCAGGATTTACCCACATATTGTTTCCTTCCTTCCGAAGGACCATCTTACCACCTAGGTCAAACCTCCACGACTCTGGAACAAGTTTTTGTAGTAGAAATTATTCAACCACACAACCTCAATGGTTGGGATTTCAACCACAATGAATTCCCAAGCGCCTCCTCGCCTCTTGTCTCAGAACCAGAAATCCAAGGCACCACTGGGCAAAAAAGAAGAAAACGTAACAAGTTCCTAGGGTCATCCAAAGAAGACCCAAACTTCACTTTGGGCGACGACCTTACAATGGAAGGAGTCTCGGGGATGGCAGACAAAACACTTGTAGGGAAAGCATATGGATGACAATTCGGTGAAAAAATGCTACGAGCCTAGGCTGCAACAAACTGGGGAGTAAACCTCACAGATTCGCCCAATATTTTTCGACTCTTTAGAATCTGATTTATGATCATCTTCACAGATACCACTCAGGCCTTGGATGCACTTCACTCCAGCTGGAAAATTGACTCCTCTTTGGTTCTTATGAAGCCGTTGAACCCCACTTTCAATGTGAGCAGTGAAATACTAGACTCTATTCTAATTTGGGTCTGTCTCCCAGGTTTGCCCCCTCACCTCTAGACTAAAAGATGCTTCAAAGATCTCGGGAACTTCCTAGGGGATTATATTTCTATAGACATGATTTTCCTCACTTCAGGAAATATGGTGGTCGCACGAATATTGGTCTCTCTCAATGTCAAGGAAGGATTAAGAGAGTTTATTAACCTAACAGACTTGGGACGAACAACAGTCCAGATTTTGGACTACGAAGGAGTGTCCTTCTACTGCAGATGATGCTACGAGTATGGACACGTGGTAAAATATTGTTCCAAACCCTTTAGTAGAATTCACGGACACAACCCACTTGAAGACAGGTGCCATGGACGAAAAAACTCAGAAATAGTTGGGGGCCTCTCCTACTCCTCTGTGTCACACTCTTTGGGGACTCCCTCCCTAGTTATAGATTATTTTCAAGATACTCCAACAGCGGACCCTCCATAATTGGTTGAAAATTCTTTAGCACTTCTTCCCTCCACTGAAGAAGGGGAAATCTCTTATCACAGTCCGGAGACTTCGCCACAACAACTGATCAATGACTTCCTGGGTATGCACCTCTCTTTTGCACACCCTATTTCGGGTTTTCTAAATTCATTTCATTTTTTCCTAAATGGACGTATCCCTCCTTCCTTTTTTACTCCCTTCGCCTTCACTTCTATGCCCCCTCCCCCTCACTCCTTCGCCTCCCTCCCCACTCCCCCAATAAAACTTGACCCTCCCCCGAACAACTCCCCCCCTTCCTCTTCAAACTCTCAGTCCATAGAGGAACCATTCATTGATGGCTCCAAGAACTCCACTATACGCTATCACCTTTGCAATCAATTTATTGTCATTAACTCCACAGACCAAAAATGCCTTGGTCCTTCTCTGAAACTCCTAAAACTGAAAAAAGGCAGAGGTCGACCATCACACCTCTCCTTAGCACAATATCGTTCACTTCTTGACACGACCATAGGCCGACAAAAATCCCTACTTGGGGCCCTTAGATCAAAAAAATCCCTGGTCGGGGTTCCCCCATGAAGCTCATCTGCTACAAGTGTCGATTTTTAGCGAACCCCTCCAAAAAATATGCTCTAAAAAGGTTGGTGACCTTACACCAACCTGGTGTTTTTTTTCTCCAGGAAACTCTTGCAGACGAAAGAATAGCCACACAAGCCCTTATGAATCTCTTCCCAGTATGGGCGTTCCTGGGTCTTGATGCAAGTGGAAGATTAGGTGGCCTGGTAATTGGCTGGAACTCAAGGAAAATAAAACTCCTAAATTCTTGGGCCTCAGACTCTTGTCTGGGAATCGAGGTACTAGTCGAAGGACTAGGGATAAATCTCAAGATTCTAAATATATATGGGCCAAACACAGATAGGATACACTTTTGGAACACCCTCTTCAAAAAGGATCTCTTGAGGCCAGAAAACCTGATTATCAGTGGAGATCTCAAATTCTCCCTTGGCGAAGAAAAAAGTTGGGGCCCCTCAACCCACCCAAATCCACAAACTTATTTGTTTAGCCACCTACTGACCACAAATGGTTTCATTGACATTGTGCCAACCAAAATGCTCCCCACTTGGAGGAATTTAAAAACGGGGGATGCACATGTGGAAAAAATATTAGATTGGTTTCTGATCACATAAACACTCTCTCTTATTCCACTCCAATTTCAAAAATGGATTGGAAGAGGGGATGATTATGATCACTTACCAGTTTGGCTAACCCTCGACAATGGACCAAAAAAGTCAGCAACCCCTTTCAAATTCAACGCAAGCTGGCTTAAAGAAGACAGTTTCCAAAAATTGGTCAAAGACAACTGGACTCCTCTCCTAGATTCAAAAGAAACTTCGACAGCCATCCAGTTCATGGACAACTTAAAATTAATAAAGAAATTGTTCATCCCTTAGGAAAAAACAAAACAGAAGGAAGAAGAGCAGGAACTAATAAGCATTGAAGACCAGCTGAAAAAAATTTACCAAAATATTTATTTTGGCTTCTCTTCTAATACTTCTCGCGAAGCACTAAAAAATCTTGAAGAAAAACGAAGGAAACTCCTGGTCGACAAGGAAGCAACATGGAGACTAAAAAGCGGGGCAATCTGGCTTGAAAATGGGGATGAAAACACAAAATTATTCCATGCCTATGCAAAAGGAAGGAAAGAAGCCAATATGATCTGGAGCCTAAAGGATCAAGAAGACAGACCTGTCACTTCTTTTGAAGGACTAACAAATATGGGGAAAAAACACTTCCAGATGCTCTTTAAAGACGATCGAAGGGAAAACCTAGCTGACATCATAAAACTGTCTTTATACTTCCCCTCTTTTGTAGATGAGGAAAATAAGAAAAACCTCTAATGCAGAAGTTACAGAAACAGAACTCAAAGACACAACGCACATCTTTCAAAAATATAAAATCTCGGGACCAGATGGTTGGACCATTGAATTCTACCTGGGCTTCTTCGATCTAATTGGAAAGGACATTCTCAAAGTCATAGAGGAATCCAAACTAAATGGCATAGTTCATGGCCCACTCAACACCACTTTCATATCTCTCATCCCAAAGGTAAACGATCCTCTTTCCTTCGATGATTTTCGACCCATCTCTCTTTGCAATTTCATTTACAAAATTATTAAAAAATTATTGTGCGAAGGTTGAAACCATTACTCTCAAAGTCTATCTCGAAAGAACAATTTCTTTTTTTAGAAGGAAGACAAATCCATGAAGCTATTGGGGTAGCACAAGAAGTCTTACATAGTCTAAAAACCAAAAAAGCAAAGGGCACCATCTTAAAAATCGATCTCTCCAAGGATTTTGACAGAGTAAATTGGTCTTATATCAGATTACTCCTCACCCATCTTGGATTCGAGGTTCCCTTCATCAAATGGATTATGGCTTTCATATCATCGATTTCCTTCGCAATCCTCATAAATGGAGCAGCTTCCCCTTTCTTCATTTCTGAAAAAGGACTATGCCAAGGATGCCCCCTCTCCCCACTACTTTTCTTACTGGTGGTCAAGGGTCTGAGCAGGGAAATCTTAAATGCAGTCATAACAGGGGAGTTCCATGGAATACAGATCACCACTAGCCAAAGACTTACACACTTACTCTTTGTAGATGACATCCTCATCTTCTGCAGTGGACACAGACAGGATGCAGAATTGCTTTCAAATATACTCTCTCTCTTTCGGTAAGCAATAGGAATGCAAATAAATCTACAAAAATCCACCATCTCCTTCTCAGAATTGTAAAGGGAGGAGGAATATATTTACAAAAGACTCTTTCCATTCATGCCTCTACACTTCACATCTGGTCTAAAATATCTTGGTTTTCACCTAAAACCAAATAACTATCTCAAAAATGACTGGAAATGGCTCATCTCCAAACTGGAGAAAAGATTATCTGGATGGATATTTAGATGGATATCAAGAGTAGGAAGACTCACACTAACAAAAGAAGTTTTAGAAGCCATCCCAGTCTATTGGATGTCACTGTCTTGGATACCGAAAGGAACTCTAGAAAAGATCAGAAAAATCTGCTCTCGTTTCATCTGGTCAGGCTCTAGAGAAAAAACATACAACCTTGGGAAAAGTGGGATCTTCTAGAGAGACCAAAAGCCCTAGGAGGATGGGGGCTCAAAAACATATTCCTGTTCTCCAAAGAAAAAATTGGCAGAAAAAATTGGCTAGAGACTCATCACCAATAGCAACCTTTGGTCCACTGTTATCTATCAAAAATATATAGCCCTGAGGTCATTACAAGACTAGATCAGATCCCCATCCAAATCCCATTCAGGATCCATTTTCTGGAAAGATCTTACTTCCTCATTCCCAGTTATTGGTGAAGGACTAGCATGGAGAGTAGGTCGTGGGAACCATCACCGTATAGGAGAATACCCTTGGACATGCAGTGGGACCGCACACATCCTCCACCCAGATCTCATCAATTTAGTCCATGGGAAAAATATATATTTACTCTCCCAATTGGCAGACCCCCTTACAACAAAACAGTGGTCTCAAGGATGGAAGAAAGAAGCTGATCTAGGGCTCTCTGGAGCTTCCACAATACTCTACAAAAACTACATAAAATATCTACAAATTGGACACATCAGAATTACTAACAAAGAAGATGAATTGGTCTGGAAAAAGGATCCCTCAGTTGTCTACACCCAAAAATTGGTATACAATGCACTATCTTTGGATCTATTTCAACAACAACAATCCTGGTGGTGGAAAGGACTATGGAAGTTAAAGTGCCCACAAAAAGAAAAACTCTTCCTTTGGGCAGCACTAAATCATAAAATCCCTACATGGGAAATACTACAAAAAAGATAGTTTGAAGGGCCTGATGGGTGTCCACTCTGCCTTTCGGAAAGTGAAACAATATACCACCTATTTATTACCTTCCCTTTCACCCAAAGAGTTTGGAAGGAGATTTCAGCCAGCCTCAAACAAACTTGCACTTGGGAAGTACCAAGCCTGGAACAAGCCTGGAAATTTTTTCTTCAAGACTTCAAATACAAAGAACTAAAATCCCTCCCCCCCATCTTAATCTAGGGCATTTGGGTGGCTAGAAACACAACAATTTTTCAAGACAAAGATTTATCTCTAGGAAAAATTGCAGCACAAAGATTCTCAATATTCACACACTTCCCACAAAAAAAAAGAGGGACAAGATAAAAAACTGTCTCCCCTGTACAAATAGATCTTTCAAAGCCATGGGCTTATTTCGATGCAGCCTCACAAAACCAACTTTGTGGGGGTGGGTTCATACTACACCTTTCGAAATCACTTTTTTTTCACTCAAAATTGGGGTTGGGTCAGGGTACAAATAACCATGCAGAGCGCTTGACCTTAAAACTTCTACTTACCTTTGCAAAAGAAAAAGATATACGGCACATCCAGATCTTTGGAGATTCATTGATTGTGGTGAACTAGGCAAGGAAAATTCAGAAATGTCATAACATTTTCCTCCTCCCTATTCTGGAGGACACTTTTCGGTTACTAGAAAATTTTGACATTGTGACTATCTCCCATGTCTACAGGAATAGGAACATGGTAGCGGATTCTCTCTCAAAAGCAGGGCTCCACCTTGCACTAGGACATTGGGACATCACAGAGCACAAAAATGGAAACTCACAAAATTTTTACCATCGACCCTTTATAGACTCAGCAGCTTAACAACAGAATACACATCATGAACAACAAGAACAACAACAAAAATAATAATCCACATTGACAACAATCAACATAATTTCTGAAAGAATTCTACAAAGACTACAGAGTAGCAGATTTACAATCTGAAATCAAATATTCACAGTCCACTCGGAACATTATATGTAACTAAATCTCTATCTTGATCGAGAACTCGTTACACAGTCGAAAGTCAGAGAACGACAACTTTTTTATTATTATTATCATGGCACATATATCACACCCATGAGATGTAGTGCTCCTTGAAGCACCTACAGAATGTAATTTTGTCTCTTTGGATGAATAAAATTACGCTTTTTTCCAAGGAAAAAAAGAAGTGATACATTAATAATACATTATTAAAGTATTGATACATTAATACATTAATTGGCAATGACCATGGTTTCTTATGGTTGACCATGACCATGGTTAACTTTGGTAAAACTTGGTTGAGTTTGGGAAGGAAAGGTTCACTATGGTTGATCATGGTTGTCCCTCACCATGGTTGAGTATGGTTGACCATGACCATGGTTAACTATGGTTTGATCAAGGTTTATTATGGTTGACCATGCCCATGGTTAACTATGGTTTGATCAAGGTTTATTATGGTTGACCATGCCCATGGTTAACTATGGTTTGATTGAGGTTTATTATGGTTGACCATGCCCATGGATGACCTTCCTTTACCATGTCGATGTGATTATGGTGGGCCAAGTTGATTATGTTTAACCATAGTTTATTATGGCACTACTGCATTACAATGTTGATCATGTTTATTTTGTCACATTGAGACAAAGTTCTGTTCATCACATTGCGACATCATTTTTTGTTTGTCACATTGTGATATAAGCTTTTGTTCATCACATCACATCGTAAAGTTATGGCCATAAAACTACGATGAATGGTTTTTCTTTGTCACATTATGGTGTTGGAAAAGGTTTCTCATAGTCCAATAGTGGGTTATATTCGTCACATTGTGACGTTGGGAAATGTTAGTCTCATCACAATGTTGGTCTATGTTTGTCACATTGCCACATTGGGTTCTATACATCACATTTCCATAATGGGTTGTGTTCATTCCATTGCGACGTTCATAAATTTATGTTGAAAGGCGACGTTAGGATATGTGCGTCACATTGCAATGTAACGACATGTTCAGCACATTGTGATGACAGGGTTATGTCTTCCACATTACAATGTCCAATTATGTTTGTCACATTGCGATGAGAGAGATATGTTCATCAAATCGTGACGTTTGTATATGTTTGTCACTTTGTGATGAGAGGGATATGTTCATCAAATTGTGACGTTTGTATATGTTTGTCACTTTGTGATGAGAGGGATATGTTCATCATATTGTGATGACAAATTAAGTTGGTCACATTATGATAGCAAGGCTATGTTCATCACATTGGGACATTTGTATATGTTACACTTTACGACATCAAGGCTATGTTCATCACATTGTGACGTCAATTTAAGTTTGACACATTGCGATGAAAGTGTTATGTTCATCACATTGGGGCATTTGTATATGTTCGTCACATTGCGATGAAAGTGTTATGTTCATCACATTGGGGCATTTGTATATGTTCGTCACATTGCAATGTTACTATGTTTGTGACGACATGGCTATGTTTGACACATTGTGAAAATAGGGCTATGTTCATCACATTGCCATGTTTGTTTATGTTCATCACATTGTAATGATAGGGCTATGTTCATCACATTGCAATGTTACAAAATGTTCATCTCATCGTAATGTTGGTCTATGTTTGTCACATTTCCACATTGGATTCTATACATCACATTGCAACAATGTTTTATGTTTGGTCCATTGTGACGTTTGGAATTTCTTTTCTAAATGCAATGTTAGAATATGTGCATCACATTGCAACGTGGGAACATGTTCGTCACATTACGATGACAAGGCTATGTTTAACACATTATGACATCTATTTATGTTTCTCACATTGCGATGAGAAAGTTATGTTTGTCAGATTGCGATGTTTGTAAATGTTTTTCACTTTGCGACGGGAAGGTTATGTTCGTCACATTGTGACATCAATTCAAGTTTGTAACATTTTCACAACAGGGCTATGTTAATGACATTGATATGTTTGTAAATGTTAGTCACTTTGCGACAACAAGGCTATGTTCATCACATTGTGACGTCAATTTAAGTTTGGCACATTGTGACATGGGGCTATGCTCATCACATTATGACATTTTTATATGTTTGTCACATTTCAACGTTACTATGTTTGCGACGAAAGGGAAATGTTTGACACATTGTGACAATAAGGTTATGTTCTTCACATTGGGAAATCTATTTATGTTTTTCACATTGGGTTGACAGGGATATGTTCATCAAATTGTGGCATTGATATGTTTAGAAGATTGCAACGTTACTATGTTCGACACATTTCGATGTTTGGAAGTCTGTCACATTGCAACATCAGGATACGTGTGTCACATTAAGTTATGTTCATTCCATTGTGTCATTCGGGAATTTTTGTCAAAAGGAGATGTTAGGATATGTGTGTCACATTGCAATGCGAGGACATGTTTGTCACATTGTGACAACATGGATATGTTTGTCACATTACGATGTCCAGTTATGTTTTTCATATTGTAATGAGAGGGCTATGTTCATCAAATGGCGATGGCAAGGCTACGTTCATCACATTATGACGTCAAATTAAGTTTGTCACATTATGACAGTAGAGATATGTTCATCACATTGTGATATTTGTATATGTTATTCAATTTGCGACAACAAGGCTACGTTCATCACATTATGACGTCAATTAAAGTTCGTCACATTGCGATGATAGTGTTATGTTCATCACATTGCAACATTTTCATATGTTCGTCACATTATGACGTTACTATGTTTGCGATGACAAAGCTATGTTTGACACATTGTGACAATAGGGCTATGTTTGTCATATTGTGATGTATGTTTATGTTCATCACATTGCGATGACAAGGGTATGTTCATCACATTGCAATGTTTTTATGTTTAGTAGATTGCAATGTTACTATGTTCAACACATTCTCATGTTTGGAAGTGTTTGTCACATTGCGACATTGAGATATGTGTTTCACATTGCAACATGAGGAAATGTGCATCACATTGCGAGAACAGGGTCATGTGTGACACAATATGAGTTTGTTTATGTTTAACACATTGTGAAGTTACTATTGGTATTATGACGACATGGCTATTATCATCACAATGTGACATCACTATGTTCAACAGAATGCAACATTACTATGTTTGTTACTATGCGACGTTACTATGTTTGAGACATTGCAACATTACTCTGTTTGTTACATTGTAAGGTCCGATTTTTTTCTTCATATTTCAATGATAGAGCTATGTTCATCACATTATGACATATATATATGTTCATCCCATTGCGAAATTACTATGTTTGCGACAACAGTTTTATGTTCATCACATTGTGACATTCGCTTATGTTCATCACATTGCGACGATATGGTTATGTTCATCACATTGTGACATTACTATGTTTAGTAGATTGCAACGTTACTATATTCGACACATACCGATTTTTGGAAGTGTTTGTCACATTGTGACATCGGTATATGTCCATCACATTATGATGACATGGAAATCGATGACACATTGTGACGTTACTATCCATATTGCGATGGCATGGCTATTATCATCGCATTGTGACGTTACTATGTTCAATAGATTGCAACGTTACTATGTTCATCAGATTGCAACGTCACTATGTTCGTTATTGTGTGATGTTACTATGTTCAATACATTGCAACATTACTATATTCGTCATGTTGTAACGTGTGGTTTTGTTCATCTGATTACAACGTTGGGCTATTTGTTGCATGACAAAGTTGGTTTGCGTTTGACACATTACAAAAAGATAGGAATGTTGAATTGATGTGATATATATATATTACATAGAAGGAAAGTATTATTAAGTATTATTGCATAAAAATTGTATGTATTAAATGCATTACTAAAGTAGTAATGCATTAACCTTAATTAATGTATTTTGTAATACATTATTACATTAATGTAATATATAAATTAAAATATTAATACATTAATGTATAATGTAACATGATATAGTATTAATACATTAATAATTAAATGTATTAATTAATTAATACATTATTAGGTAATTTTTTAACATGATTAGGTAAATGTAAAAAAAGTAAAAGTAATTTTTTAACATGATTAGGTAAATGTAAAAAAAGTAAACAGATTAATGGATGCATTCAAAAATGCTAGGAAGTTATGAAGATAAAATCACATTCATTGATTTGGAAGGACAACGAAGAATATGTCATCATCTTCAATTGTTAGTCGTATTATTAAAATTGATAATTTAAAGATCATTAAATGTTCCCATTTCCAATAAGTGTACACCTATAATTATTTGTTTTATTTGTTTTGAAATTGAGTTAAATCCAAAAAAATATATGAAAGAGAGAGATTTGACATGTATGTCTAAACTGTTATATAAAAATATTAGAAAATAAATAAATAGAAATATGGTAAATATGATATTTATATAAAAATATTATTATTATGTAAATATAAATATCTTAACAATAATCAAAATTTATAAATACAAGTTGTGAGTTTTTATTTATATAAAATTCAATGAGACTACAATCAACCTAGATCCATTTTATAATCAACCTAGATCCATTTTAAACGATGAAACAATTTATACTTTAAAGAATTTAATGCCTCTATGTAATATTTTGATACCTAAATGGTTATGAATCAACATAAGTCCATCTTAATTATCAAAAAAATTACACAGGTCCATCTTAAATTACACTTTAAAAAATTTAATCCCTCACATTAATATAATATTTTTCCCTTTTTATTTGAAATTACAAAAAATTATGTTGTATAGGATGATAAATTTGGACATGAAAATCAAGTACATTTGAACCATGAATTCACGAAATGTGGAAGCTTGTAAGTGTGCAAGTTGTGTCAATGCCAAATCCATGAGAGAATGGAGGACCAATAATAACATTTATGGTTGGAGGACCAATAATAACGTTTATGGTCAAGTTTGGATTAGTAACCCATAAATTCATTAAATAAAGAAGTATGTAGGTCCAGCTAATGTGTAGGGAAAATGGGCAAACGAAATGTTATATAGAATTCTATGATGGTAAGAAATGGGGAAAAGGGTAGGGAATTGATATAAATGGTGATAGACATACATTGAAGATTATATTTGTGATTGTATTTATTTTCTACAAAATGTTACAGTTTTTTTTTTCTTTTTAAAATTTTGTTAATAAATTGTTAAGTTATTATGGAAGATAAAAATTCTTCCGATTTCTTAAATCAATATAAATATTAATAAAAATGAGTGTATATTATGTGTACATTTTCATAAAATATATTCTTATATTTTTTTTAATCTATGTTCTATTTATATAGATCTTCAATGTATATCAATTAGTATTAGAGCATACAATCTTAGATCTCAAATTTTTTCTTCGTATTTTTAGCTAAGATAGAGATCCACTCCCTCCTCATATGGTTTTTCACTATCTCTCAAAGGCATATATCCCTTCCTCATATAACAAGTTTCATGACCTGCCAAAGGGATCCACTCCCTTCTCATACAACAAGATTTCCCCACCTAATAGAGATTTGTTCCCTCTCCTATATTCAACTCTAGAAACCTCACATGAATCTTGGGGTCTCCTCTCCATGCACATCAACAACAATATAAGCTTTTTTAGATCTACACACAATAGAAACAATGCATATCATTAGTAAGTTTTGTAACTCTTATTTTTTTCTCTAGTTACAATAAGATGTCTTTGACCCAACAAGTGGTTTCCTAACACATATTTGGTCTTATCCTTTCTATCATGCACTTCCCATCCCAATATCGATTTGATCCTCTTCCACTCTTGCCTCCTCATTCCACAATGATATGACACATGTTTCATAGTCCTTTTTTTGTCTCCAAGGAGAACTATCATTTGTTGGGGCTTGTGTTTTGTGTAATCTCTTTATTTAGATTCCATAGGTATTTCCTAACTCATTGCTTTTCAATTGTCTTGCATGAATAACCCATAATTTCCTTTTGTGGCTTTCATTCAAAAACCTATGGAATTCTTCTTCATATTCATGGATGGCATCCCTAGTAAACTTATTTATGTAGGTTAGTGTGCCTCACCCAAGGGACTCAACCTAAGCACTTATTGGTATGGAATTGGTGAAATGCCCAACATATTAGTGACAATCAATTGAACTAACCTTGTGGACTAATTGAATGTGACAATTACTAGTGTAATAATTAGAAATCGTTCTTTATATTTGTCATATCTATCTCAATTCCATACCCAACTATAAGTGGAAAGAGGTATCCATGGAATTCATTATTGGAATGAGTTTTCTAAATATAAGGATGTTATCTTTGTGGTGGTTGATTGTTTACCCAAGTAATATTATTTCATTCCCTTCTCTACCAAGTTTTCATCTTCTAGGATTGATTTATTCTACATGAATAACCTATAATGTCCTTGTGTGGCTTCCATTCAAAAATCCAAGGGATGTTTCCCCACATTCATGGATGGCATCCATAGTAAAATTATTTATGAAGGTTAGTGTGCCTCACCCAAGGGGAGTCAACCTAAGCACTTGTTGGCATGGAATTGGTGAAATTCCCAAAATATTAGTGACAATCAGTTGAACTAACCTTGTGGATTGATTGAATGTGACAATTACCAGTATAATAATCAGAAATTGTTCCTTATCTTTATCATATCTATCCAAATTCCACCCCCAACTAGAAGTAGGAAGAGGTATACATGGACTTCATCATTTGTCAATGCCTTCTAAAGATAAGGATGTTACCTTTGTGGTGGTTGATTGTTTACCCAAGTACGTTTTTTTCATTCATGTCTCTACCAAGTTTTCATCTTCTAGGATCGTTGATTTATTTTGCATGAATAACCCATAATGTCCTTGTGTGGCTTCCATTCAAAAACCCAAGGGATTTTTCCACACATTCATGGATGACAACCCTAGTAAACTTATTGATGTAGGTTAGTGATCCTCACCCAAGGGGATTCAACCTATGCGCTTGTTTTCATGGAATTAGTGAAATTCCTAACATTTTAGCAACAATCAGTTGAACTAACCTTGTGGACTAATTGAATGTGACAATTACCAGTGTAATAATTGGAAATTGTTCCTTATCTTTGTCATCTCTATCCCAATTCCATCCTCTGCTAGAAGTGGGAAGAGGTATCCATGGACTTCATCACTGGCATTTGTCTTCTAAATATAAGGAGGTTATCTTTGTGGTGGTTGATTGTTTACCCGAGTAAACTCATTTCATTACCTTATCTACCAATTTTCCATATTATAGGGTTTCTGATTTATTATTTAGGCATATATAAGCTCCATGGACTCCCCCATTGCATTGTTTTTTATAGAGATCCCATGTTTGTCAAACACTTTTGCCAAGCACTATTAAAATTAGAAAGGATGACATTTAATATGAGTATTGTCTATCACCATAAAAAAATGAGAAAATTGAGGTGGTTAAAAAGTACCTACAAGGATACCTTCAAATGTAATCAAGGAATAAGTAGGAAAAAAGGGTGTGGTTACATCTTGTAGAATATTGGTATAATTCTACCTACCACTATTTTGGAAAAATGGCCCTATTCAAGGCATTACATTGCTATAATCCCCCATCATCCAAGGATTGGATCATTCAAAAAAAAATTGGAGGTTTTATATGCTCTAGGCATTCCAAACAAGGGATGAATCCATGATGTTCTTCATGTCTCATTTTTAAAGTAGAAGGTCAACAAAGAAGTGGCCACTTAATCAAAGATTCCCTTCAAATATGATGAAGGTAAACTCATTTTAGAGCTTGAAGTTATTATACATGTAAGGGTGTCTCAAAAGAAGGTAAATTTATGAGTATAATATCAAGTGGAAGGGATTACCAAAAAATGAAGCAACATGTGTAGCATAGCATCACGGTGTTACTCTAAAACAAAAAATTCCTAGGACTTAAAAATGCACTTGGAATTCCATGTTAACATCAATCAATCGAATCCAAGTGAATAATAGGAAAATAGTACAACATTTATTCCTTGAATCCATTAGAAGAATATAAAAAAATATGTCTGATCCGGGATCGTTTCATCGTGACTTATAAATAATTGTATTAAATGACCATAAATTAAAGTGCACCATTAAAGAAGGGGAAAATCAAGAATGAAGAGACATAAGCATCATATATGAACACAAAAACTTGATAACAGAGTTCATCCCTGGTGGACTACATCTCTGGGTCCTGCTCTCAAATGGGTAGGCTCTTTCATTAACTCGGCAAAAGAAATTTGGCCAGTACATAAATATACCTCATTCTAAAATCAAGTTGTAGAAATAATGATCAGATCAGAAAATTGACATCACCATTGAATTCATGACATTGAATTACCCAAAAATGACTGTCTCCACGCTCTGATCTGACTCTGGCACTCCCAGGCCCAAGAATAATTTTGTCTCGGTTTATGTTCCCTCTGCAACTTGCAATGATGATTGTGCTGCCTTGAAATTTGTGCACCCAGGTCATACGGTCCGCACCTCTTCTCCTTGGCTCTGGGTGGATTGTAGCTTTTAAGTAATAAGCGTGGGCAGATATACCAAGTGATACCCGTGGCGCATTGGTTGTGGGTGGATTTGTTAAGGCTTGGGCATTGGCGGAGGTTCTGGGGTCGAATCCCACCGATATTTGTTTTGGTATGTTGGTTTTATATATATTTGCAATATATTTGACCCCTGCTAAATTTAGCAGAGTCACTAGAATCCATTCCAACTTGCTGCTAAAATTGGCATGGTCTGCCAGATTTGGTGGACCCGCCATTTTTTTATTTTTGAAATTCATTCATGGGTTGTTATTGGACGTTTCGGGGATGCCACGTGTCGCCCGTTGATTGGGCCACATGGCACCAACTGATTAGTCCACTTATTTGCTGACGTCAATCCCTGTCAATCCATACATGACATGTGGCACTTCCTAGGTGGTGCCACGTGGCATTTTCCTACTAGTCCACATGGACCTCTGAAAAACCCATTGGTGGGTGACACATGGCAGCCTCTGGTGTTGCCACGTGGGCATGAAGACATCAGTAGTTGTCATTCTAACATCACCCTTCCATGTCAGATTTTGACGTCGTGATGACGTCAGCAGTATGGATGATGATGTGGCCCCTATTGACTTGCCCTATTTGACCAAAACTTCGACTGCGAATATCTTTCAAATCGTAACTCTATTTGACGAGTCATTTGCACTGTTAGAAATCTTGCAACGCGCTCTTCACGATCATGTTTTTTTCACTGAGTTTTGGAAAATTTTAATTTTTTCCCTTTCTCTGTCTGCTAGAGCCATTCTGAGTGTTCTGAGTTGTCTTTGTGAGTTCTGAGTTATTCTTAGCCTTCTATGTATACTTTATGGATCACGCCTTCCCACTGAGATATTTTTGGACCACCGAAAGCTTTCATAAATCAACTAGTAAGTGAGGGAAGAGTCCCC
The DNA here is from genome assembly GCA_010110895.2 of Picea sitchensis. Taxonomy (NCBI): domain Eukaryota; kingdom Viridiplantae; phylum Streptophyta; class Pinopsida; order Pinales; family Pinaceae; genus Picea; species Picea sitchensis. Next base: position 93,391 of record SNQJ01S0066751.1, on the reverse strand, counting down.
TCACTTTTTCCTTCTCGATCCACTCTGCCTTGCTTGGATGTGTGCCTTCTAAGCCTACTTGAAGATAATCAACATCACCCCTGCGTGAAGTCCTCATCCTAGTCCTCCTATCCAGGATGATATATTCTTGTAGCTCATCTAAGTACTCATGTGCAAAATCATCAACTAAAGGTATTGAAACTTCCTCATCTTGATCCATGATCATGGGAGGCTCAAAAAGTTTCAAGTTCTCAACGTTCACAACTGAGTAAATTTGCATATAGGGTGGAAGATCTAGACGAAAAGCGTTGGTACCACTTTTCTCCAAGATAGTGAAGTATCGATAACAAATGGGCTTGAGTTTCTTTCCTTCACCCTTCAATCTCTCCTTGTTGATGTGAAGCCATACCCGGTCTCCAACCTGGAACTAATGATCAACCTTGTGCTTGTCATGCCAAGATTTATACGGTGGTTGACTTTTCTCCAATTGTTCCTTGACTTCCTGGTGTATCTGTTGGATCCTTTGGATGAACTTGCGGGCTCTGTCCTGTATTCATTCTTCATTCACATTGACATCTCTCTCGTACATAAAGTCCAAAGGAACCTTTGGTAGGTACCCAAAACATGTCTCAAAAAGTGAACTCTGAGTGGATGAATGTAAATCTTGGTTCTATGCATGTTGTACAAAGGATATTTGTTCATCGCATACCTTGGGACACTTGTTGCAGTAGCCTCGAAGAAAAAGTACCATTGTTCGATTTACCACCTCTATCTGTCCATTAGTCTGTGGATGGAAATCAATGCTCCTCTTCAATTTGGTGTCCATTAGTCTCCACAAGCTAGTCCAAAATTCCCCAAGGAATCGAGTATCTCGATTCGAGATGATGGATTTGGGTAACCCAAAGTGAACCCAAACATGTTGAAAGAAGAGATTAGCAGTCTACTCAGTAGTGATCTTCTTTTTACATGGCATCAAGATACACATCTTGTTGAACCTATCCACTACCACATACAAATAATCATGACCTCCTTTGGTCATGGGTAAACCCCCTAAAAAATCCATGGAGACACTTTCCCATGGATGGGATGGAACAAGAAGTTGTGAGTATAGCCCGAGTTTTCTATTAGTGGGCTTACAAGTATAACACATCATACACCCCTTTACATATTTAGTTACAATTTCTTTCAATTGAGGACAATAACAAAACCTTTGCAAATGAGCCATAGTTTTTCCTACACCAAAATTCTCAAACACAAGAGAAGTATGAGCTTCTCATATTACATGGACTCATTCACTTGTAGGAATACATAGCTTTCCAAGATGGTAGAGTAGTTTTCCCTGCAAACAATAGTTCTCTACCTATGCACCATGTGTTAGCTTCGCATATACTTCTTGAAAATATTCATCGATGGAATATTGTTATACATAGCTATCATGAGATAAAGAAGTATTCTTCAAAATAATAGAAGCAGCAATAGGAGGTCTAGAAAGCATATCAGCTACCTTGTTACTTCTACCCTTTTTGTACTTGATTACCAAGTGAAATTGTTGTAGAAAACCCATCCACCTGTAGTGTCTAGATTGTTGCAATTTGGTCTGTGCTTGAAAATATTGCAAGGGTTGGTGAACTGTATCTATGATTGTTTCCTTCCCTAACAAGTAGTGCTTCCATTTCTTTACACTCTGGACTAATGCATATAACTCTTTATCATATGTAGGATAGTTAACAACAACTTGGTTAAAAGTTTTAGAGTGGTAACAGATAGGGTTATGATATTGCATCAATACTGCACCCATGGTGTATCAGCTAGCATCTGTCTCGATCTCAAAAGGTTGTTGAAGATTTGGCAGTGATAATACTGGTGCGGTATTGATCTTCCCCTTCAAAGTGTCGAAATATTTTTGTTCCTTTCCTTCCCACTGAAAAGTGTTCTTCACATTGGTTAAGGCATGAAAAGGAGTTGCTATAAAGGAGAAGTTGGGAATGAATCTCCTCCAATACTGGACTGCACCTAATGTTATCACTGAAATTTTGTCCACAAATGGTTACAAGAATTCAACATCGTCAAATAGTTATGAGGTCACCCATGGACCAAAATTACCACAAAATCATTTCCAAAGGGTCAAAAAAATATACAACTAGTGCAAAAATTAAAGGGCGCTATGAAGACACAGGGCGTGCGCGCACATGCACAAAACAGGAATGCATAAATCGCGCACATGTGCACGATGCGTGATTGTTGTCGCAAAAAGTCATGCACCTGAGAAACAACGCATTTATGAGAGTGGTCGGCCTCCCACCCACTTCTAGTTCAACTTCCAAGTTGATTTGACACTCAAATCTAGACTGCATTCGACTGGGTGGCTGGTCAAGGACCTAGAAATGCCCTGATTAGCCTCTTTACAGACTACAAACTAGTTGGACAATACCTCAAAGGAATTCTATAAAAAGTCCATGGATACACTTCATTTTTCAAGGAATTCATAGCAAAGTTATGCTGCCATTATTCTCTTGAGGAATCCTCTATCCTTGCCAAGAGTATACTTGCATCATTGCATTGGGCAATCCATCTCACCCCTTGAGTGGATTAGCAAAGAATTCTTTCACCATTTTCATTTTCATTTTCAAAGTTGTAAGAAGAGATTATTTGTGGGGGTCCAAGAGCCCTCCCTTGGAGGAAGAAGGGACTCATAGTCCTCTTGCTTCTCGATGTTTTCTTTCACTAATATCAACCTTATCATTGGTGATATGGGTCTCATTGTTTCTTTTGTCCTTATGTCCCTATGTTTATCAATTTAGTTGTTGTTTTATTTCTTAGTTTAATTCTTAGTTGTTGTTTTATATTTCTTTCTCTAACCCTTTTCCTTGCAGTTGTCCTGCTTAGCAAACCCAACTAAGCTTGCAAGCACCTCTATTTTTCTCACTAAGGTGACGAAAGAGGCGCAACAGATTGGCAACTCCACTGGGGAAAGGTATCAATTTCCTACCCCATTTGGGTTTTTCTAGCTCTTCTTTTGGTTTATTTAACTTGCAGGTGCATTAACCGGCCTAAGCCGACCTGCCAATCATCCAATTCCAAGTCGAATTGGGAGAATTCCATCCAGAATTTTCATTCATAGTCGTGTGTCACCTGTGTGCGGGTTTTTCGGCCCACAGACGCGCATCGTGTGCACATGCACCTAAGTCATAGTTTTGTTCTACGCACCTGCGCCCATTAGCCTTTTTCAGTCTGCGCACATGCGCTCTGTACCCCTTTGTCTCCACAGAGACCCGCGCAGCTGTGCAAAAAATTCACATTGTAAAGTTTTTGAGATTTGGGGAAGGCCTTTAGCCTTCTTAAAAGTGATTTCAAGCATGTTTTAAAGCTGCACCACATTTATTCCCCTCTTCATATAAAGGGATTAGTCAAAACACATAGGCACTTAGGGGGTTAAAATCATTATTTCCTCTTTTGCTTTCATTTTCGCCACATGGATGGCTTGTTTTGACTAAAAATATAAGTTGGAAATCATTTGTAATCACATTTAACTTGCATTGGGACTAGAAGTTGGATAACAATCACTTAGTATGCTCTTCTCTCGCACTTCCAAGAGACCTTGAGAATCAAAAAAAGATTGTGGAACAATTTCATCTCCCTTAAGAAGATTAAAACCTTTAGGAGAGGACAACAACCCTTCTTGGAACTCCTCTTAGTTTATTTTTTCAAACACATCTTAATATTGTAATAGGCCCATACATGTCCACATGTCACAAAGATAAGATAGTGTTGAAATTTACTTTCTTAGCTTAAAACACTAGGGAAGTTTAAAGGTTTCGTAACGGGCCCATACATGCCCACATGATCACAATCTAGGATAGTTTCAAAGCTTTTCTTACATTACATCACAATAGGGAGTTAAAGGAATAGTAACGGACCCACATGTCCACATGCTAGCTTCCTAGGGACTTTTGAATTACGCAAGGTTGTACCAAAGGCACTTAGTTAATTAGGTAATCAACACTTGTAAGGACGAAGCGAAGTCCACATGCAGCAAGGTGACACCTAATTCATTAAAAATTGGCACACTTTCACTCATTCACACACAAAAGTCACTTATCACTTACATAGCTTCTTCTTGAAACGTGGAGGTCAAAGTAAGTTTCCTCCAAAGGGATTCTGAAACACCCCACCCTTTTCTTGATGAAACTATCCACTCCCATTTAATTTCAACGCGGTTGGTTCACACCCCCAACCTCTCAAAACAACTACATCTAAAAATTTTCTAAAAAATCACTTAGTTTTCCTCCACGGGAGGTGCCAAAAGAAATTTCTTAGTCTAGGTAGGATTTCGAGGATATGCATCCAAATAACTCCCCTTCATCTGGTTCTCACATTGTCAAAACCATAGAAGTTGTCAAATAGGGAACTGAAAATCCTCCAAGTCAAGTGTTCCTAACACCATAAGGCAAGGAGATACCCATGAATGGTTGAAGGCTGAGGTCCAGTTGTTCTATGCGTCCCCCCTTTAGGCACCCACCTCTTGGACGGGATCCAGCCCGTGACCCATTTTTTAGGCCAAAAATCTAAATGTCGTACTTTGACCGAGGTACCTAGTGACTAAATTTTAGGACATCTACTCAGGTGGCAATTGTGGGCTGCAATTGCACCTTGATTGGATTTTGTGTGGATATTGGGAAATATCGCCAGATCTTTCGGGATATGCCCCCTTTACCCCGCATTATAACTGATTATTTCATCCTTCACTAGTTTCTCTTCCGGTGACTTCAGACCCCACTGTTGAGTACTATTGGAAGGTCCAGTGCTATTTGAGAGGAAGGATGTTACGTCTTTTAGGACACAAGCATTTGTTTTCTTTGATTCCCCACGCGGAAAAAAACCCACTTATCCACATATATGCTTCTTTTTCAAACCACTTTATGTATGATGCACTTCTGATTACATTTTGATTTGAATATATATATTGTGTAAAGTTCAAAATTTGCAACAAAGGCTCTTGTTTCTTTATTACTCTCACCACCATTTGCACACATTCACTCAACTAGTTGGACATCATAGCGGACCCACAGAATCCTCATCATTCTCGACGCTTGCTAAACCTCCCTCCTATCTTAGGGGGAGTGCCTGGTCTTGCCCACTCATCGGCACCACCGTCTCACACTCCAGTGAGTGCCACTGTCTTAGGATCAGCCTTGCTTGGTCCCACATTACTTGGGTCCACTTCCCAAGGTCCTCTGTCCACTCTCTCTCCTTTACACGGAAGCAGGGGAGCAACTTCCTCTCAAGGGGGAAGTACCAACCCACCTAGCCCCCCTCTAGGGTCAGGTTCATAGAACACTCCTACCATGGCGGGAGATAATCCTCAACCAACACTCCTGATGCCATATTTGGCCTCTCTTAACATACCAGATCCAAGAAAACTCACCAATGATCCTATATTGCATGACCCCACATGGCCTGCAATGCCCACCAAACTACCTTCAGACATCCCTAAGTTTGAAGGAAAGGCAGGAGATGACCCTACCAACCATGTCATGAATTTCCACCTATGGTGCTCTTCCAACAACATCATGGATGATTCCATTAGACTACGATTATTTCAACGCACACTCGCTAGCCCATCAGCCAAATGGTATGTAGATGAAAAATCAGGGTTCCATGCGACTTTCGAGTCCTTGGCCAAAGCATTTTTTACCTTCTTCCAATTACCGATCCGCCATGACAATGGTCTGGAACTACTCTCTAATTTCAAACAAACCTCAGCCACACATATCACTGATCACATTCACAAGTGGCGTAGAAGACGTAGTTTGTGCAAAGTAGAAACCACCAAATAACAGTGTCTTGATTGGTTTCTTAGATCACTTGTCTCTCTCCTCGATAAGGATGTAGCTTCCACCTTCCCTCAATCAAAAGAAGAAGCCATCAGTAAGGCTCAACAATATGACCTCATCTATTCACAGTCAGGGTACTTATAAACTGTACTTCCTGATCTCTCAAAACCTATGTCGTTTGGCCAAGACAAACCTGGGATGTCTCACTCAACAGACGGACTGATTGGTAATGCCACTCACCACGGTCCACAACCCCAACAACCACCAATGTATGGAACACCTTAATACCCGTTGGAATATGGAGGCACCTCTTATTACCCCCCACCCCCTTATCAACAACCATACCCTGTTATTATGCCTCTACCCATCAGTGGGCCACCGCCGACACCCCCCATACAACCACCTATTCAAATAAGTTATGGTACCCCCTCTACCTCAGCTTATAGTACTAGCGAAAGTGCCATGCCTTCATATGTACCTTACGGATTGTTACCCCCATAGAATCCATACTTTCCATTTCCCGGTCCCCCACAACCCATGGCTCCCCCACATCCTCATGATGGGGTGAATTTTGTTCAACTCTCTCCCATTCAACAATATCAAAATTTCAAACAGTTGAATACAAGAAATCCGACCCACCCATCGAATAATACCAAAAATAAAGGAAGAAACAGGAACAACAACAACCCAGGTCAAGGCAGGAATCAACCCCAGTAGAACCAACATAGTGGGGGCAACCAGAACCAAGGGAATCAGAACCCCCAGGGGGGCAATAACAATAGGCGTCAAGGGAGAAATAACAATAATGTTAAAACCAACTTCCCTTGTTCCCTTTGCGTTGAGTTCGGTCATTATACTCATCATTTCCCCCAAATCGTTGATTTCAAACAGCTGAAAGACTCAGGCGGTCTACCCCATCCTCCAACACCGCCTGCCCCTCAGCAAGCCCCACAACAATACGTGCAACAACCCCCCCTGTCGTGTTGCAGAATCTTATTCCACACCAAGGTGTGATAAACACCCAACAATACACGCAACCTCCCCCGCCTTAGGTGGGACAGTACCTCAATCCAAACAATCCAACAGATCGCATGATCCTCCTCACTAGTGAGGAAGAAATCCTTCTGCAAACACGCAATCGTCAGTATCATACACCCACTAAGTCTCCTCCCATTCCTCCAGAGACAATCCCCGCACCAATGGGACCCTTGTTGGTGATCCCTCACCCTAACACAGAACCACCTCTTTGCATCCCTCGCATCCCATTGCGTAGGAATGTCCACAACCCATAGGCTAGGGCAGCTCATAATTACAGTTTGGTTGATGACTTAGCACAATCCCCGGCTGCCATGTCAGTCTTAGAAGTCCTTCAGACTTGTCCCACTCAGCGAATATCATTACTTTTTTCCTTGGGGGAAGTCGACCCCACAGATACTCGACTCATTACATTTGATCTCGACAGCGGAGAACCTTGCCTTCCCGCTTTGATCACTTTTCAAATCCTAGTGAAAATACGAAACATTACAGTTCATCGGTGTATCATCGATGAAGGTGCATCTACATGCATTATGACCAAATTTGTATGGAAGAAACTTGGTTCCCTCGAACTCATACCCTCTGCCATTACCTTACGAGCTTATGATGGATGACCATTATATCCTGAAGGGCTCTTCCAAAATGTCCCCGTAGAACTCGAAGACAAGACTATTCTCATCGACATTGAAGTTATCGACGCCCCACTCGATTATAATATCCTGTTCGGTCATAGCTACATGTACACTATGAAGGCAGTTGCCTCTTCCGTCTTTCAAACAATGATGTTCCCCCACAACAAGAAGATCATTACCATTGACCAAGTCTCACATTACAAGCCTAACTTGTCTGCCAACATTGATAACATTCTTCCTCTCATCCACACAAGTCATGACGCATACCCACTCATCAAAATCGGTCTCAGAATTTTCAAATATCCATCATTGTTAGGAACTTACCATGGAGCACCACCACTCCTTCATCCTTCCAATCAAGTATGAGTCGTATCATCTAACAGAACTGACATATAGGATACCCTTCCTCCTAGGGAGGCTTATATCATATTTGACGTCCCACTAGTCACATAATTCCCCCCTCACAAGCCTCCCGCGAATTCGTCGACCCCACCAGTCCACGATTTCACCTCTCCCCAAGGCCATATCCCAGTTTGGGAGACATTTCCAGAAGCCATTACTCAAATCCCCTTATTTTACCCTCCTCCAAGTGTACAAGCTTTCCAGGTAGCCGCAACGCTTACCCTCCCTAATATGGTGTTAGCAATTCCAGTTTGGTATTTACATCCACCCGAGATGGTCCCTTGACCATCCCTTCCCCCCCAAATGAAAGGAATCCCAATGATGATTCCCACACTCAATCCCACCATACTCTCTACACCCCCACTCACTACCCCCCCTGCCACAGCTGGGGGCAGGAGAAAGAAGAAGGAGCCCACAACTTCACTTCCCCCACGCATCCAACCCCCTTGCGCGCTATGTGAGAAAGATGGACACCAAACCAACAACTTCCCTTCTCTACCAGAGTTACAGAATTTGATTCCACTCAATCAAACTCCCTCAACACTCGCCACTATAGCCAGTACTGCCGCTACCACCCCTCATTCAAGTAGTAAAGGGTTGCGAACCAAATTCGCTTGCGCTATATGTTCAGAATATGGCCATTATACCCACCATTGCCCAACACTTCCATGCTTTCGGAAGACATTATCTGCAATACACTAAAGCTTCCAAAGAAAACCCAGTCCAGCTACATCATCCCTACCAAAAATCATTGACATCCATTATGTCACAACTTCATTCAATGAACATATGAGATGCCCTTTCTCTCTATGTGAATCCTTAGATCATTTTACATACCAATGTCCTATGATCATTGAATACAAACAACGCCAAATGACCCTGCTTCATAGACCCACAGAATCGATGGTTGACCTTACCTCGTCACTAGAGATTCTTCATCTCATTTATCCCAAACCCGAGGCCCTCCCCACGCCTCCATGGTTCTTGGATGACTTATCCGAGGATTCACCCCCAAATCCCCCCAATTCTCCCACTCATTTCCCTACGGAAATTTTACATCCCACTACCACGGGTACCCATCAGTACTTCGATATTTGGTTCATGTCGAACGAACCATCGCAATTTCCTTGCATCGTTCCCCCTTCTTCTTCATCACCAGGGGGCAGCCACACGACAATAGTCACCGATATCACTCTTCACGACCCCTTGTATTCTCGCCAATTCCACTATGACAAGGAAATACTCGAAGAGTTAAACAACCCTGACTACCCATGGGATGTGCTACACCACTGAGCACTCTTCTTTCCATAGGAAGCCTCCACGCCTCCTAACCAACACCCCATATATGCGGTCGAAACCAAGGATTTTATCCCATCAGGGCATATCGACTGGTTCAACAACCCATTCTTGCCCCGGATGCTTTTGAAGAAGGCAACATGGCCAACATTTCCCCGACCATCAAAATCGACATTTCCATCAAAAATGGCATCGTCGAGGAAATCACCATTGGAGCTGCTTGCACTCCTCAAGAAATCACCACCTATAAAACCCTCTTCCAGGAATATCGAGATATTTTTACCTGGTCATACACAGAAATGCTTGGCCTTGATCCCTCTATCATCGAACATTGCATCGACACTTGGCCCGACATTACACCCATTCGTAAAAAACAACGATCGCTACACCCATCCAAAGCAGCGGCCATCAAAGCCAAAATTGACAAATTACGCGCGGCTGGGTTCATCTACCCCATCGCCTATACCTCATGGATTTCCAACCCTATACCCGTTAATAAAAATCAGGGCACTATCTGAGTCTGCACAAACTTTCGTGATCTCAATCACGCATGTCCCAAAGACAACTTTCCAACGCCTTTCATCGATCAAATTATTGACGACTACGCAAGCCACGAGGCCCTATCCTTCATGGGCAGTTTCTCTGGTTATAGTCAAATCCAAATCCACCTCGTTGATCAATACAAAACCACATTCACTACCCCTTGGGGTACTTTTGCATATCGTGTCATGCCGCTTGGCCTAAAGGATGCTGGCGCAACTTTCCAACGGGTTATGACATACATTTTTCATGATCTGGCTCATATCATCCTTGCATACTTGGACGACCTTATAGCTCAATCCAAGAAACGCACCCAACATCTTGATGATTTACAGATCATCTTCCAATGGTGTTGTCAATACAACATCTGCTTGAATCCCCTCAAGTGTGTATTCTGCGTCACCGCGGGGTGCCTCCTCAGATTCATCATTTCCCAAAGCGGTATTATCGTGGACCCCCTCAAAGTCCAAGCCATCACTGAAATTCCACCTCCCCGAAATTTATGTCAACTTCAGAGCCTACAAGGCAAGGCTAACTTTCTACGGCGATTTGTCCCAGACTACGCCACTCGCGCACATGGTTTCCTTCGCTTACTACACCATGACATCCCATTTTACTGGGATGAACATGCCCAATAGTCATTTGACGATCTTAAAATGGTACTCTCCAACTCCCCTTTAATTAGTGCACCTAACTACAATCGCGACTATATCCTCTACATATCAGCATCAGTTGTTTCAGTAGAAGGAGTTCTCGTTCATCTAGGTGATGACAATCGTGAGAATGTCATTTATTACGTTAGTAAAAACCTCTCGGGGCCACCCTTGAAGTATAAACACGAAGAGAAACTAGCTCTTGCAGTCATCCTTGCAGTCTAGAAACTGCGTCACTGCATTCTGCTTCGCACAACTAAGGTTGTAGCAGATTCCAACCCTATGCAATACTTGCTTAGTCGTCGGCAAATTAACGGCAAATTTTCCCGATGGATCGTTATCCTTCAGTAGTACAATCTTGAATTCTCAACACCTAAGAGAAAGAAAGCCCTCATTCTCGCTAAACTTGTCACGGACCTCCCCTCTAACACAAACAGTGCCCCCGTCAATACCGACTTTCCCAACGAACACCTCTTTTACATCACTTCGGATGATCCTTCGTACGACAACCTCCTCGTCTACCTCCGAACTCAAAAGTTCGATAACCACCTTTCACGAGATGATCGTCGTCATATTCACCACCAGGCTCCCTGCTACCTCCTCATCGGAGACATCTTATACTGGCGAGGGGTCGACACCATTCTTGGTCGATGCCTGACCATTGATGGGGTCGATAGAGTCTTGAACGACTGCCATAGCGGTGCATGTGGGGGCCATCTTTCGGGAATATCCACTGCTCAGAAGATTATCTGAGCAAGTTAATTTTGGCCTACCTTGTTTCACAATTGCATTCACACCGTGAAACGATCCGAGAAGTGTCAGCTTTACGCCAACAAAGCTCGAGCACCACCTGCTCTTCTTCATCCAGTCATCACTGTTGGCCCTTTTTGTAAATGGGGCATCGACTTCATGACTTGTAATCCTCCCTCCAGCAATGGACACAAATACATTGTTGTCGCAGTCAATTACTTCACCAAATGGGCGGAATCTATGCCCATCTTCAACAATACCGCTGACACCGCAATGTGTTTTTTCTTTAACCACGTCATATCCCACTTTGGAGTACCACTCCAACTAGTTTCCGATCACGGGAAACACTTCGAGAATGAGATTTTTGTCGAACTCTGATCTCGGTTAGGATTCTCCCACGAGTTTGCCTCGCCATATTACCCTCAGTCTAACGAACAGGTCGAAGCAGTTAACAAGGTCCTCAAGACCATGTTACAGCGAACAGTTAATAAACATAAGACCAATTGGCATCATATGTTATTTTCCGCGCTATGGGCTTACCGTACGACTGTGAAAATAGCTATTGGTTTCACACCATTTCATCTAGACCATGGGGTTGAGGCCACTCTTCCCATCGAGTGCAAAATTCCCACCTTACGCACCGCAATTGAGCTATTACCCGACACTGCCCCAATGGAGTAGCACTTGCTGAACTTAGAGTCCCTAGATGAAGATCGTTGATCCTCATTACAGAACAATGAGGCAGCTAAAAAATGATCAAAGGCCACCGTTGATCGACATGTCAACCTTCGCTCATTCCATGAAGGCGATCTCATCATTGCTTATGATATCACTCATGATACCTTTGGTCATGGAAAATTCAAGTCACTATGGCATGGCCCCTACATCATCCAACATTGCCTCACTAAAGGCGCATACATCATGGCCTCTCCTGAAGGCCTCTCTCTTAAAGAACCTGTCAACGGGTTATACTTAAAGAAATTTTATGCTTAAACATAGTCATTCTACTTTAGGTTATTTCTTTTATAGTGTTTTTAATCTTTTGTCCATCCCTCACGTCTAAACTATCATTTGTGTTATTGACAGATGCTTCCTCCACTGACCTACCACATCGATTACGCCGACGGCACCAGCCGTTGGACACAAAATCTCGCTTCGGCCACTTGGGCTCTCTACACCCCCTTACATGAAATGTTCCATTCGAGAAGCATATGTTTGGGTTCAGTGACCAACAACCAAGCCGAATACACTGTCGTCATTGGCCTCCTAGCCGATGCCCAGCATCATCGTATTCGTCACCTTAGCGTCTTTCTCGACTCTCAACTAGTCATTCTCCAGCTCAACAATGTGTACCGTGTACACGATCCTTGCCTCTTTCGCAAATACCTACAGGTTAGACTTTTATCTCAACATTTTGAGTCCATTACATTTACACATATTCCAAGACAATTGAATCAAACTACAGATAACTTAGCTAATATTGTGTTAGACTGGCATATATCACATCAAGATACCTCTACACATACATAAACATATCAACAACCTGTCACAGCATATATATATTAGACATCATCAACACATTAACAAAACACATGTAAACACCACATAGATCTCAAAATTTATACTCATGTATATATAAAACAGTCCACAGTTCCATCCAAATGTTTACATACAAAAATACAAGTATCTGCAGGCCATTGAAGCACCTCGATAAAAAAATGGGCTCACCAGCCTATATACAAAAATACAAAAATACATAGAGAACCACTCAAGGTGCCTCTAAAGAACCACCTCCTGCCCCTCCCTCAGGCGGTGGTCCCCCACCCACTACTAGTCCCTCCTGACCAGGAGGTAACCGTCTGGTCATAGCAACACCTGCTACTACTGCCTGTCGTACCACGGCCCACCATGGTGACGGAATCCCCACAAACTACTCCAATATGCCCTCATCCTGGATACATGACCACATGCCCTCAGGCACGCCCTATAACACCGCCTCCAGGAGGCGGCGAATGTCCTCAAAATCTGCTCCGACATCCGCCGGAGGAGCATGTGATGGCCCGACACCTGGGTCATCAAACCGGCGTCTCCTCAAACTGGGGTCTCCTCACTGCTCTCTCAGGACCAATTGGTCTCACCCCGATGTCCTCACGTCGACATCTCTCTCCTACCCGCAGCCCTCCCCGCGACGGTCTCTCCGACTCCTGGCGAACCGACGCCCTCAGCAACTCCACCTTGCGCCCGCGAGGTGCCACATCTGCACATACAAACAAGCAACATATAGTATTAGGATCTATATCATATACATATGTCATGCTATCTCAAAAAACATATATATATAACTCACAAACATACCTTGGTGATCAAAAACCTCCCCTGGAGGTAACACCATGTCCGGATCATCCCGAAAGTCAACACCAGCATATGAGAACTGCAAAATCACCTACGGCATCTACTGCCACACCTGTGCCACCTCAGCCATAAAGAAGTGGCCACCCTTGCCACCACCGTGGCGAATCAAAATAGTCGACCATCGCTTTAGTCACGGCTCTCACGCCCCAGGCGCACCCAATAAAATCCTAGGGCGCAACATAAGAACCCTCTCCAAAAACCAAGCCACTACGATGGACCCAAACGCAAACTCTCCTGTATCAGTGGACCGACAATGGTCCAGCTGCCCTACCATCCTAGCATGCAGCGTAAGCCCCCAGGCGAAGTGCTCACTGGCCAATACCCTCTCCATCACACACAGCTGACCACCACTGATCTGTTGTGTCGCAAGGGACCCATACATTCTCACAATCATCGCTGCTATATAGCGATGCGCTAGAGCATCCATTACCCCAATGCTCACAACAGTTCCCGACATAAAGTTCGCCCCCAAACATAACCTTTGGCCCACTGTCACTAGAACCACATCCCTAGGTAGCACCGGCTCCGCCGGTAGGGGCGTTCCCCAAAACGGGAGCCCATTCAAAAAATATATGTCCTCCACCATAGTGTAACGACCCTAAATTCATAAATGGTTAAAGATTATTAAGTGAGATTTAATTAAAGAGAATAATTGTGGTTGATAAAATAATATTGAATTGCAGACCGCATTTATTGACTCGAGACATAAATATAAGAGATAAAAAAAAAAAAA
>SNQJ01S0066751.1:61839-79115 GCA_010110895.2 Picea sitchensis | reverse complement strand
ATCCATCTCACCCCTTGAGTGGATTAGCAAAGAATTCTTTCACCATTTTCATTTTCATTTTCAAAGTTGTAAGAAGAGCTTATTTGTGGGGGTCCAAGAGCCCTCCCTTGGAGGAAGAAGGGACTCATAGTCCTCTTGCTTCTTGGTGTTTTCTTTCACTAATATCAGCCTTATCATTGGTGACATGGGTCTCATTGTTTCTTTTGTCCTTATGTCCCTATGTTTATCAATTTAGTTGTTGTTTTATTTCTTAGTTTATTTCTTAGTTGTTGTTTTATATTTCTTTCTCTAACCCTTTTCCTTGCAGTTGTCCTGCTTAGCAAACCCAACTAAGCTTCCAAGCACCTCTATTTTTCTCACTAAGGTGACGAAAGAGGTGCAACACCTAATAATCTTCGAACTTCAGTTACACTTTTTGGCTCAGGCCAATTTACAATTACATCAATTTTGGAATGGTCAATTTTCAATTGTCCTCCTCCTACAATATGACCTAAGTACACAAGTGCAGTCTTGAAAAATTCACATTTAGACAATTTTACATACAAATTTTCCCTTCGCAAAGTATCCAATACTTGATTTACATGCCTCACATGCTCATCCCAAGTCCCGCTAAAAACAAGAATGTCGTCTAAATATACAGTCACAAAGTCATCTAGGAAAGGCCTGAACACATCATTCGTCACACGCTGAAAGTTGTCGGAGCATTACAAATCCTAAACGACATAACTAGCCACTCAAACAATCCATGTTTGGTTTTAAAGGCAGTTTAATATGCATCCCATTCTGTGACTCTAATTTGATGATATCCACTAGGCAAATCCAACTTAGTGAAATAGACAACATTCTTCAATAGATCAAGTAAATCATCTATGTGAGGAAGAGTGTATCAATTTTTCACTGTGATTTTATTTAAAGCCCGATAATCAACACACATTTTCCATGTGTCATATTTATTTGGCACCATCACGATCGGAGAACCACAAGGAGATGAATTGGGCCCGATGACCACTTGATTCAATAAGCCATGTACTTGCTTCTTGATCTCTATCATCTCCACAACTGACATCTTTTACATGCCCACATTAGGAAGAGAAGAATCTTGTTGAAGATGTATCTCATGTTGGATTTCCCTCTTAGGAGGTAATCCATCTGGTTCCTTAAAAATATCATCATACTTAGAAACAATATCAATTAATTCATTTTTATGAGATGGATCATACCCTTGGAAAGCATCAGATGTCTCAACATATTTCTCTCTGACGACCATGAGTACATATATCTTATTAGTGTTTATGAGTCTTTTCATTTTCCTTGCACTAACAAGTGTTGTATTTACCCTCATGTTGTGAACTCTAACAATATATTACACTCCCCCTTTAGTAAGGTGGTATTTGTTCTCATGACGAAAGAAGATTGATTTTCTATCATAAAGATAAGGACTTCCCAACATTATGCCACATATATCAAGTGGTACAACATCCAAATCTACTTCATCAATCAATTTTGAAGCAATAGAAAATTTGATCCTACATTGTTTGGTGACATTAAGTTTTTCTTATCACATACCCAACCAAAAGGATAAGGATTTGGATGTGGTTTCATTTCAAGACCCATCTTTTTGACAAGTGCTTCAGATATTAAGTTTACTTGGGAACCTGGATCAAATAATGTATCTATCTTAGTATGTTTAGATACAACTCTTATATGAAATAACTCATTCCTCTTTCATTCATCAACATGAGATTTATCATTGTAACTAGAACTAGCATGAAGAGAATATTTGACTTGTAATCCAACTGTTGTGATCTTTCCTTCATCTCCTGAATCGAAACCAAGATCTTGTTGTATCGTAGAAATGGTCTTTGTTCTCCCCTTTCCACCGAACTGTTTTGGTTTCTTTTCTGGATGCAATTTCCAATATTGTTCTTCATCATGATCGCTCTTATTGCAATGAGTGCAAGATGGTTTTCCTCCTTCCCTCATCACTATAGCGGTCTTCTTGTCCTTCCTCTTAAACTTCTTAAAAGTCTTTTGTGGGAAATCAAAAGGTTTCTTTGTGGGATCTTCTTGAATATGTTTCCCCATGTTCTCAAGGTGAGTGGCTTACACACAAACTTTGTCAAGACTAGTGGGGTTAAACAAGAGCAAAGTATGTTGAATATAACAGTGAAGTGCGCCAATATACTTCATTAAAGTTTCATAAGAATCCAAAGGAATGTTCAATGAAAGAGCTTTCTTCCTAAATTCTTCTGTGAAACTTTATACAGTTTGTCCTTTACTTTGCCTTAAAGTTTTCCATTCCATCATTGCTTTATGTAAATACCCTAATGGATAAAATTGCTTCCTTATTGTTGATTTAAATTCCGGCCATGAGGAAAGAATCTTACCACACTTACTTATGTCATGAAGCTTTCTCTCCCACCATACGATAACGGTGCCTTCCAACCGAAGGGAAGTCAATGGCACTTTAACTTCTTCTTCATCAATATGCTGGACACGGCAATACACTTCAACCTGTCGGATCCAATTATCTAGATTTTTAGGATTAGCATCTCCATTAAACATAGGTAAATCAAAATTTATATCAAGCTTTAATAATGGTTTCTTAAAAGAGGCTTTATGGCTAAAATGATGAGAATGCTCAGAGAAAGAAGAATTAGAACTTGAAGGTGAGGACGGAGGCTCAAGAGGATATCCTCCAGCCCCTTGGTTTACTGAAGCATCATCATATGCATGTGCTTCCTTTTTCTTCCCTTTATTCTTCATCCTCTTCTCGTAATTTCCATACATTCGCTCGACCATTTCTGACATGTGATAAAAGACCATGTGAAAGTTTTTCTCCTGTTCATCACGCTTGTCCTCTTCTACCATTTTATTCCTTCTGGATACATGGCCAAATTCGGGATTGAAAGTCTTAAGAGTTCCTTCACCTTGTTTATGCTTGGCCCTAGTAAGCATTCACACTCAACAATTCAAGTCAAATATGACTTCTCTGATACCAACATGATCCAAGATCTTTTCATCGTGACTTATAAAGAATTGTATTAAATGAGAATAAATTAAAGTGCACCATTAAAGAAGGGAAAAATCAAGAATGAAGAGACATAAGCATCAGATATGAACACAAAAACTTGATAATGGAGTTCATCCCTAGTGGACTACGTCTTCGGGTCTTGATCTCAAATGGGTAGGCTCTTTCATTAACTCAACAAAATAAATTTTGCAAGTACATAAATATACCTCATTCTAAAATCAAGCTGCAGAAATAATGCTCAGATCAGAAAACCGACATCACCACTAAATTCCTGACACCAAATTACCCAAAAATTATTGTCTCCACACTTCGATATGACTCTGGCATTCCCAAGCCCAAGAAGAATTCTGTCTCAATTTTTGTGCCCTCTGCAACCTGCATTGATGACTATACCACCTCGAAATTCATGCCTGCAGGCCGTACGATCCGCACCTCTTCTCCCCAGCTCTAGGCGGATTGCACCTTTTAAGTAATAAGTGTGGGCAGATATACCAAGTAGTCCCCGTGGCACATTGGTTGTGGGAAGATTTGTTAAGCCTTCGGCATCGGTGGAGGTTCAACATAGTTACCAACTTAATGAGAACTGTGACCTCAAAACGAGAACACTGGCCCAAAAAACCCATATTTTTGCATAAAAAACATCCAAATCAACCCCCAAATCAAAAAGTGGTGCTACCGGTAGCACCATTTTTTTAAACGGGGTCAAAATTACAACATTTTTCAAACATTGCCTTCAAAACTTAGATAGTAGCTCAGAAAAACCTTAAAACTAGCACCTAAAAACAAAAAAGATGTTTTTGATTTTTTTTTCTTTTCAAAACGTTAAATTTTGAGATCATTTGAAATCGTATTTTTATCACTTGGTACCATTAAAACCAAAACCTCAAAATCAACCATCAAATTGAAAAGTACTACTACCAGTAGCACCCATTCTAAAATTGGGGTATTAAAATGACACATTTTTATAATGTGGTAAAAGAACTCATCATTACTATAAACAAAATCATAAAAACAACCCTTAAATGTTTACTTTTTAAATGTTATCATCATGCAAAGGACAAGGTAATACATAATGCCATGAAAATGTTATAATATACTTTAAATGGGACCGTGCCTTAGCCGTGGGTCATGGTCGGGAAATTATCTATTGTTATCTATTGCGCTTGGGGCTTGGCCATGGAGGCTGGCGATGCCCGGCATCGCCCCAGCCCCCCCACGGCTAAGGCACGGTAGGACCGTACCTTAGCCGCGGGGGGGGGCTGGGGTGATTCCAGGCATCGCCAGCCTCCATGGCCAAGCCCCGGGCTCTAATTTCAAAGTACAAAGATGTTTACAAACACTCTTACTCGTGCATTACGTGTCAGAACAATTTGGGTTAATTGCTTTGACATTTTTTATGGTGGTATACCTTTCGGTGGCTATAAAATGAGTGGCACCAGAAGAGAGGCGGGTATCTACAGTCTCGAAAATTACTTACAGGTTTAGCTGTGATGCCATAACCGTGAGTGAATGCTTCTCGTCTTTCATCATTCTCAATTACACCAACAATTCTTTTCTCCAAAAACTCGTCACAGCCTTACTTAACGGTAACGAATTCTAACACAACTCTTAAACAGCGAGGAACAATAACGCTAGTTTACACGATTCTCTAAACGATGACGAACATGACCCAATTAAGAACTAATTACGGTATACATACTAACACATATAGCACAATGTGCATTACTCAGGCTTGGATTTGCTTTGCGTCTTTGTATGTTAAAAAACCTACAGGTTGCATAAGACTTGCCCTGTCTTTGTGTAAGGAATCTGTGAAAGGTCGAACGCCATATAAAGTTGAAGAAAATGTCATTTTAGTGGTAAAACTTTGTTGGAATCCAACCAATGCCATATACTTTTATAAATGAGAAGTGTGTAAGGCATGTGATAAAGAGGACTTAATGGGCATTTTCATAGGCAACCTTCGTTAGAATACAGAGAGAGAAACCCGTAAAATCTCAGTGTTTGTAAACATATTTGTACTTTGAAATTAGAGCTCGGGGCTTGGCCATGGAGGCTGGCGATGCCCGACATCGCCAACCTCCATGGCCAAGCCCTGGGTGCAACAAAGAACAATAGATAATTGCGAAAGGTCGAACGCCATATAAAGTTGAGGAAAATGTCATTTTAGTGGTCAAACTTTGTTGGAATCCAACCAATGCCATATACTTTTATAAATGAGAAGTATTTAAGGCGTTTGATAAAGAGGACTTAATGGGAATTTTCGTAGGCAACCTTCGTTAGAATACAGGGAGAGAAACCCATAAAATCTCAGTGTTTGTAAACATCTTTGTACTTTGAAATTAGAGCTTGGGGCTTGGCCATGGAGGTTGGCGATGCCCGACATCGCCCTAGCCCCCCCAGCGACTAAGGCACGGTCCTGGGACCATGCCTTAGCCACGGGGGGGCTGGGGCGATGTTGGGCATCACCAGCCTCCATGGCCAAGCCCCGGGCTCTAATTTCAAAGTACAAAGATGTTTACAAACACTCTTACTCGTGCATTACATGTCGGAACAGTTTGGGTTAATTGCTTTGACATTTTTGATGGCGGTATACCTTTCGGTGGCTATAAAATGAGTGGCACCAGAAGAGAGAAGGGTATCTATAGTCTCAAAAATTACTTACAGGTTTAGCTGTGATGCCATAACCATGAGCGAATGCTTATCGTCTTTCATCATTCTCAATTACACCAACAATTCTTTTCTCCATAAACTCGTCACAACCTTACTTAACGGTAACGAATTCTAACACAACTCTTAAATGGCAAGGAACAATAACGCCAGTTTACACAATTCTCTAAACGATGACACACATGACCCAATTAAGAACTAATTACGGTTAACATACATACTAACACATATATCACAATGTGCATCACTCAGGCTTGGATTTGCTTTGTGTCTTTGTATGTTAAAAAACCTTCAGGTTGCATAAGACTTTCCCTGTCTTTGTGTAAGGAATCTGTGAAAGTTCGAACGCCATATAAAGTTGAGGAAAATGTCATTTTAGTGGTCAAACTTTGTTGGAATCAAACCAATGCCATATACTTTTATAAATGAGAAGTGTGTAAGGCATTTGATAAAGAGGACTTAATGGGCATTTTCGTAGGCAACCTTCGTTAGAATACAGGGAGAGAAACCCATAAAATCTCAGTGTTTGTAAACAAAGTAACCACACTAATTTGGTGTTTCCTTTCTCTTGCTTCAGGGTATGTTGTTTGTAAATAAAGTAACCTTCTTTTCTCTTGCTTCAGGGTATGCTAATTATGAATTATCTAACATTTATTATAGTGAAAACAAAGTAAGCACACTAATTTGGTGTTTTCCTTCAGACTATGCTAGTTATGAATTATCTCACATTTACTACAGTGAGATAATTACTAGAAGTATTCATCTTTTCCAGGTTTATTAATTTTCCTTTTTACAAAGGCTTTGCGTAACCATGGATTTACTACTTTTATTAATTGTTTTAATAGAGTAATTTAAGTAATTAAAATGATGGCTTGCTTCCTCTTTAGAGGAAGGAGTCAAAATTCGAGAAATCCTCTTGTATCAAATTTATCATCAATATTGTACGGAGAGATATCGATTAAATAACGAAAGTAAGCTATATACATGACACCCATTATACAGCAAACGGTGTTGTAGAAATTGGAAGCTCCATGCATACATTAATCACAATAGTTATAGAAGACATGTAAGGTTAATTATTTAGAATACAATCTGTATATTTATATTTATATATTAGAATCATTACAGAATGATCCGATCAGAGCAAAATAGGAAATCAGGGGAAGGGGAAAGACGTATTAGCTAGTTGCAACTTTACTTGGATCTCATAACAACAGCATAACGAAAAGCATTCTCTTGCAATTATCTATTGTTCTCTGTTGTGCCCGGGGCTTGGCCATGGAGGCTGGCAATACTCGGCATCGCCCCCCCGCGGGTTTTGGATTTGTTCTCGGGTTCAGGTAAGAATTATGATCCAATATTTATGAAATCATACTTCAATCTTAGATTATTTTTCATTTATCTTTTTACAGTATCTAACTTCATTATTTATTTTGTATTTGGTGATTAGGTACAACATTAGCGTGTTGCCTACAAAAAGGAAGGAATTGCATAGCCATTGAGAGTGACCCAATACAATGCAGTTTTATTCAACAAAGAATTAATGCTATTCCAACTCTTCCAGATGAAATGCAAGAATTTGGCTTGAGGAAAGGAGATTTTACTGAATAAAAGGTGGCAAAATTGTCAAAGGAACCTCAAGTACCATTAGGAGGAATGATTGGAAATGATCACTTTGGAGAACTTGCAGATATCAAAGAACCAATGGAAGAACAAAATGATACAATGGAAGCACAAAATGACATCGAAGAAGAAGATGATGTGTCTGTTGAGCATGATGAATTTGGGATATATGATATTGTTGATTAGTTTAAAGATGGCTTTGAAGACGATGCTCGATTTTGCAATTTTTTTATGAGTTATAACTGTAATGATTTGACTTTCATATTTGAAAATAAGAATAAAGATGTATCTCTTTTTGTTTTCTAATGAATCTTTTTTATTGTTTCTTTTTTCATTTTATTTGTATGTGAATCAATATACATTGGAAAATTTTATTNCAAATGTATGAAAATATGAAAGAAAATGATATTTTTTTATAAAATTTAGACCTTTTTTGTTCAATTGTGTCCATAAAAATGCTTTATTTGACATGTTATTTTAAGGAATATGTACCAAAATGTATAGGTTTTTTATGATATATCGCTATAAAATGTGTATTTTTTTTATAAGTATTTAAAATCAGTGTTATTTAACTACAATGTTTTTTTATTTATTGAAGTAAAAGTAAACAATGTGTTAAAAATGATGTTTTTCACTATATTTAAAAAGTATGGAACAATAAATTAATTAAGGAGACAAAATTCTATGAAAAATCGTAACTTCGAAAAAGTAAATGGTAAAAAACATTTTTAAGATTAAAAGAAACATGAAAAAAAGACTAAAAACGGAGTTGAATAAAAACAATATATATATATATATAGAAAAAATTGAAAATAGATGAAAAATGAGCATTTAAAAAAATAATCTGGAAACATTGGGGATCGAAAAATTGAAAATATCAAAAATCATCTAAAAACAGAGAGGGTTTGCTACCGGTAGCACCATTTTTAAAAACGAGGTAAAAAATTGGTCCAGAGTTCTCATTAAGTTGGTAACTATGTTGTTCCAGGGTCGAATCCCACCGGACTCTGTTTTGGTATGTTGGTTATATATATATATATATATATTTGACCCCTCTAGCTTTAGCAGAGTCGCTAGAAGCCCTTCAAACTTGCTACTAAAATTGGCGTGGTCCGCCAGATTTGGTGTACCCACCATTTTTTTTATTTTCGAAATTCGTTCATGGGTTGTTATTGGACGTTTCGGGGATGCCATGGGTCGCCCGATGATTGTTCCACATGGCGCCCACTGATTAGTCCACCTATTTGTTGACATCAATCCCTGTCAATCCATACAAGACACATGGCTCTTCCTCGGTGGTGCCACATGGCATCACCTGGGGGTGCCATGTGGCATTTTCCTATTGGTCCACAAGGACCCCTGAAAAAACCATTAGCGGGTGATATGTGGCAGCCTTTGGTGCTGCCACATGGCATGCTAATGTCAGCAGTCATCATTCTGACGTCACTCTGCCATGTTAGTTGCTGACATCATGTTGACGCCAGCAGTACAGATGATGATGTGGCCCCCTGTTGACTTGTCCTGTTTGACCGTAACTTTGACCGCGAATATCTTTCAAACCGTAACTCAGTTTGATGAGTTGTTTGCACCGTTAGAAAAATTGTGACGCACTCTTCACAATCATGTCATTTTCAATGAGTTTTGAGAACTTTGAATTTTTGTCCCTTTCTCTGTCTGTTGGAGCCATTATGAGCATTCTTATTTGTCTCTGTGAGTTCTGAGTTATTATTAGCCTTCTCTGGATCCTTTTTGGATCAATGTCACTTAATCAAGATAACCAAAAATGCACATCTAAATGGATAAACACAAAATAATTGTATCCTACATCTCTTTAGATTTGAAGTGTTGGTATACAAATGCTTCAAATCCCACAAATTTGTCTTCAATTACAAAGGGGAAACTACACCCAAGGGTCTATTTTCCACCCAACCAATGCAACCACCTTCATAGGTGTTTCCCCTTGAGAAGGGTTCCATCCCAATGAGAATCAAGAATAGGGTATTAAAATCAGGTTAAGAATAAGTCTATAGAATCTTATTACCTGAGCAGCAAAATCCCCCCTATAGTGGTGTCCTCTCTATCCTACATGGATCTTACTACCACTATTATCCCCTCGGTGGTTGACCCTTAACAGTGGAATCTCAAGCATCATAATTCAAACATAATTCCAAGTAGCACATCTAGAATTATCTATCCCTTTCCCCAACATAGGCATGACCATAATTTTCCCTTATACTTCCCTCCTTCTCAAAGGAGGTATTCCCATCTTAAATCTCTCTCAAGTAGTTATCAAATGTAACCAATTTCCCCTCTCTAAACTAACTCATCTAGGCCGAAATTAGGCTTATGGGGGTATTTACAAGTGTCAAACACAAGGAAAAAGTGTGTTACAACCCTTTTCCCTTTATCCTTTTTACTCAAGTTAACTTTGGAAATCATTTTTATAAGTTTTCCCTTCCCCATGGCCTCCTAAGCTCTAGGATATGGTGTTATCCCCATTTAAGTATGATCCCTATCCTTGGATATGATTCCTCTATCCTTCAACAATGTCTCAACCTACCACAGGTTAATCCAATAGACAAATACATATGAAAGATTATCACATGACAATTTATCATATAAGGTTAATCATAAGAAATCATCAGTAGTAAACCAACAAGGGGATAGGGAGTCCAGAGCACCATCTCCTACACTCATCTAACTCAAACATAATGCCTAAGGGGTGTCAAAATCCTCCCATTCTAACAAGGTATCTTTCCCTCTAGAGACAAGTCATCAAGATATTATTTGAAAGTACATGCATAAACTCATCTAAAAATATAAATATATAAATTCTAAAAAATACACAAGAAACAAGGGCCATGCTATGGACCCATAACAATTAGACAATTGTACAATCAAATATAATCAGTAATGCATAAATTCAATACTTAAATACAAGGTACTTGTAATTTTTTTCTTACATAAAATCAAGTGTTAATCGAGTTGTACTCCAAAAAACAATATTCAATAACTAATTAGGACTCAAGCTCGATTTCAATGAAAAAAGTTAGAGCACACATGTGATCATTATTTATGTAGACAAATTTGTCCTATACCTGTAGGCTATGGGGTACAGGGATATTATTACCACTCTTTCCTTTGGTGGTCACAACCATGCTCGATTGTGACATCCTATATATATCCTAAAGGATTATCACAAATCATATTCTTGGTTGATTAACTTCAATGTGGTGGGGAGGCCTTTGCACTTACAACTTTACCATTCCCATAAGAACTAGTGTGCAAGGATATTACTACCACCACTATCCCCTTATAAAAATCCCCTTGGTAGTGGTTCCCCCTCTATTTTGCAATGATATTACTACCACCATTATCCCCTTAGCAGTGGCAGCCTAAGGGCCCATAAATAATAAGAGGATTGTCGGGCACAAATTGAGTTTAATTACCCACAATTTATTAGGTACACTCCTTGTCTCTTAGTCCACACACCATATTAGAGTAACCAATAATTCTATTCAACCAAATACAAAATCCAAATCATAGGTTCTCACATAACAATGTTAAAATTCATAGAAATTTCCTTAATGAGTCTTTCCCTTGAATGCATTTCCTTATCTTCCCATTAACATCTCAACTTGTAATAGATTATCCTTCGAAAATACTAATGTATATGTAACATATCATAAATCTATAATGTCATAACATGAAGTATATCAATAACAAATGCACATATATCATAAGGACCAAGTATGCTAAGTCATCATCACAGGATCACCAATACTACATAGTCAACATCAATAATACCACTGCTACATAATTATCATCAAGAACACCAATGCTACATAGCCATCATCAATAATGCCCATGTTATCTCTTCAATACTACCAATGCTACATATACATTATTAAGATCATTAATGTTAATTAAATCATGAATTAAGGAAAGATACCAGTTATCATCACAAATGTATAAGAGTCCAGGTCTATGGTATTGCATTCATCAATAGAAGCAATCTCATATGATATAAAGAAGGGGAATTGTCCTAGTTAAGTGTACAAGTATATCAAGTAAAAATTATTCATCATAATCCATCGAGGGTATAATCATTAGGTCAGACATGAGTCCCATTTCAAGTAGATATCGAACAATTGATCATCGCGTAAAAAAGGGCTTGAGGCATCCTCTCCAACTATCAATTATAAAACACACAATGTTTAGTGAAAGGGTAGATGACACATAATTTAAATGTTTAATAATAATCAATGAGGGGAAATTCATTCCATGATACCAAAGTGCGATTCATCAATGCCTAGTCATCAAGGAAATCTCCACCATTATCCACGGTGGGGTGATGCTCATAAACAAATAGAAATAATCGGTAAAGAGACCATATCGGACCCAAGATCTAGCACAATAACTTCCCTGCACTAGGGGACATCCAATAAAAACAAACTTCCTTATTTCAAATTCCAATTCACAAAACATTTGTCTCCAATCACCTCATTTAAAGATTGTGCAATAAATAACAACAATTTGTAATAGTTCTAATTGTAATCATATTTCTCATTATATCATTATCAATCAACTAGCATCATTAACAAGCCAATAGTATGGAATCATCATCAAATTATCACTAGTCAATTAATACTAGAAAAGGCTAGAAAGGGCATTGATAATGTTAGTTCATAAAGGTATTAATATCTAATTGATAATATTAATAAGGTCATCAAAAAGTCATCAAATTGTTATCAACAACATAAAACTAGCATTAATCCCCCATTTTGTTAAAAAAATCTAAGCAACATTATTAGATGTTGTGTTAAATATGAACTGCACCTATATTAATGAAAATTAAAAATAAAAGGCATTGAATCAAAAATTTTAAATCAATCATCATAATCGTTAG
This sequence comes from Picea sitchensis, assembly GCA_010110895.2. Lineage (NCBI taxonomy): Eukaryota > Viridiplantae > Streptophyta > Pinopsida > Pinales > Pinaceae > Picea > Picea sitchensis. The sequence continues at coordinate 66,879 of SNQJ01S0066751.1, read as the reverse complement.
GAGATCTTCATCGAATTAAATGTCATCAAATCAATATTATCTGCATTAGAAATAACTCAATATCACTAGGATTTCAATTTATCAATATTATCAAGAATCAATAATTGACATCATCACAAATACCAATATGATCAAGAGTATCATAATCGTCCTAACACGAACAATTCTCATCCTAATTATGTCATTTATTTTGGAAAGAAAGTTGGTGCAAGATTACTAAAGGAAAAATTCCTAAGTAGGAAAATAACACATTTTATCTAAGTCCATCAAGACTTCTAAATTCAATTATGTATGCCTTCAAATATGTATGTCTTCAATTATGTATTCTTTCAAATACAAATTTTAAGTAACCAAAAACTTAAGACATATCCACCTTCAATCTTGGTTCGATGCCTTCCCTAGATGTACTAGGTTTAAACTCAGGCTAAATCTTCCTATAAGTATTCAATAAATTATTTTAATCTTCCAAATTTTATACAATGTTTTAATTTACATGAATTAGTTTGTATGGTTAACAATGTAAGACAAAATCCAATTCACTAATTTCATCAAACTCCAATTTCCAATTGATAATTCACTCCATTTCTCTTCGCCTCTTCGAGAGGTATGTCCTCAAAGCTTAAAGCAAATTTACACCACAAGGTATCATTTCAAGATGAAGGTAAATATAGAGAGTATCTTCTGAAAGGGTATATTTCCATGCAAAGTAGAATCATACAAATTAAATATAATAAGAACTATGAAATATCATGAATATAAATGAGAAAGTCTGTACACTGAACCATATTGTGGAAAGTGTGAAATCATTCTAATAATTCTCGAAGTAAGACAATTTTGAAGACTGGTAAGATCCATGATGTAATGTCTCTTGATAAAAGTAAGACGAAGTTAGGTCAACCACTTATATATTTTATAATAAATATTATTCATTTCTACATCTCTATTTATAATTAACATTATTCATATATATACATATATTATGTTATATACCCATTAATATAATACAACGGTACATTATTCTATTATATATAAATTCTCCCTTTGTAATATATATATATATATATATATATATATATATATATATATATAAGTGAAGATTATAGTGTATATATGATAATGTGTCTAAATATATAGATAGATCATATATGAATATTGATGCATCCCCCCTTTTCTCCTGGGGATTCTGCGACCTCCCGGTAAAGGATCTTCAAATTCTTGAGCTGAATCAGCTCTTCGAGCCTTCAATAGACCCTAAAAAATTGACGCACAGGTCCCTTTGATGTTACCTACTGGTTTTGATTACCTGCAACTCTGCTCTCTGTCACTTCTGGCAACACCAAGTTGTGAGTACTAGCTCCTGCGCTAGACTCCTTCTCCAATGTGACAACGGGTTGTAACCATGGTCCATCCCTCTTCATAACTTCAGGCTTCGGAAATATTGAGACCTCCGCCCTCATTTCCTTCTGAAATGCGTTCTTTCGCAACACATGGATCTTTGTCGTGTGTCCTCCAGGACTCGACAGTCTAGCTATACTTCGACCTTCGCGACTTCACGAAGATTCCGCTCACTCCACACAATATCCAAATCTCTACCTCTCAGATCCTCCAATCCGCTGCCATGTATCCTCCTCATAGCCAATGGATAGGATTACTTCGCGACTTCATGACTCCTCACTCTTACAACACTCCTGCACCTCTGAAACATGAAGTTCTGAAAGGATTCATGACTATCCTTCATGCAACTCTCCCAAATCTGACAGTCTGGAATAATCTCGCTTCCTCCTGAACGGATCTTGCTCATTGATTTTGGAGAATCTTCAACAGGTTCTACTCTATTGAAGGATTCTCACCACTACCTCTTATGTGTTTGTTCTCTCTCTCAGCCTTTGCTCCTTAGAGCACTTACTTCGACACTTAGTCGAATTTGACCCTGTGCATGCCTTGCAACAGGTTTTCCTCCACAACTTAAATTCTTTGTGGACGACTACGTACACTTTGCGACAATTCCTCACACTCCTCTGCAAACACACTTGGGCTACTCCTCCTGAGCTTGTGAGTCAAAATACTTTGTCTCGCACTCCTTGTGGAAAATATGCACTCTCTTCATACAAAGCTCCAAGTTATCTTTCGTGCAATTGTTCCTCCTCAACACTCTCAACTTCTCAGAATGACTCATTGTAATGTCCCTTTCCAAATAGGAGCTCCAGAAGAGGAGGCTTAATGGTATAAACCGCCCCGTTAGACTATAGCCAAGGCCAAAGAGGGGTAAACAGGGTTACTAGAGGTCACTCCAGTCACAAGTGTTATATTCGGAAAGTGACATTGAGCTAAAAAGGGTTAAAAGTGATTTTAATTCATTATGAGCTAAAAATAGAAGTCAACAGTGAATTTAGGTTTCAGCAGTGATTTAGGGTTTTGGAAGTCAACAATGAATTAGGGTTTCAACATGATTTAGGGTTTTGGAAATCAACAACGAATTAGGGTTTCAGCATGATTTAGGGTTTTGGAAAGCTATAAAGGAAAGGTCAACAACCTAATTCATCATTATGCAGATTATGACTTGTCATTGAGGAGAAGAGGCGCATCTCAAGAGAGATAGTTCAGTGTAATCCAGGAGGAAGACACCAATTGGCTGATTTTTGTGTTGAAAGACACACCCTAGTCACCGGGAAGATCATCCAGGTCTTCCATCATTCTTCATTGATTCCGCAGTGCTCCCATATTCCGGGTATTATCTTTTAGTTTCTTATTTGTATTATGGCTAAGATCCTTTTGTCTTTTGATCTAGCCGAGTGTTGTTATTTTATTCAGCCACAATTGCTTATTTGTATTCCGGCTAAGATCCTTTGTCTATTGATCTAGTTGAGTATTGTTAGTTTATTCATCCGCATTCGGCCATTTTGTAATCCACAGAGATATCATAATACAAACTTTGCAGTCCTTTGTCGCGTTTATTATTTGTATGATCATTTATATGTTGTAAACATTTGATCCTACACACACATTAGCAGTGTTTCCTAGACTAGTCAAGTCAGGAACATTACAGTGCTATCAAAGCTTTAGTCTTGCCATCCTGTGGCTAAAGACAATGAGTGCAGCAGAAGACCCAGAAGACCATGAACACATAGGTGACGAATATGTCACTTACAACAGGCATCAGGAAAGAAGGCATAGGCCTGATTTCCCCCCCTTTCCTCATAGCTCAGAGGAAGAGGAAGAGGCACACAGAGAAGTAGAGAGAAGGACAAAGCGTGAGGTTAAGTCCGAGGTAGAGAGGATGGTAGGAGACAGATATGAGAAACTAGAGGGCAGTGGCAAGGCACCCGTAGATCCAGAGGCATCTTTCATGCAGGTTATCAATGATACGTTAGCTAGTCAACGGACCATGTCTCAGTCCTTGGCATAGGTGATTGATAGATTGGCTAGAGTGGGCACCCCAGATACACAAGTCCCGCATGCAGCACAGGGGAACTTGGGAGCAGACAGTAGACCCCAGTCACCCTCTCGCACATACACCTCTGGGAGTAGGATTCCCATACCCTTGTTTCCCAATTTCCAAAGGGCACCCTCGGTAACAACACTGTCACCGATACCACAGAGGCCACCCACTCATGCTGACGACATTGCAGAGTATAGGAGGGAGTATGCAGCATTGGGTCGTGAATTCCATCAGGACATGACCTTAGTCGAGTACTGTGGACTCAGAGTCAGGAACTGCCCCAGAGAGCCGCAGAGGGGAGGACCACAACAGCAGCAGGGGCATAACCTCGATTTCATCCGAAAAGTTGGGAAACTCACCATCCCTTCTTTCGATGGATCGTCTAAATACACCGCCAAAGCTTGGGTATAGAAGCTAGACACGTATTACAAGCTCAACCAGATGACTGAGACAGAGGCCATCAGTTTTGTGACCTTACACTTGGAGGGTGAGGCACACAAGTGGTGGTACCATGGACTGGTCACATTGGGTCACAGTCGCATCATCTCCTATAGGGAGTTTATAGATAGGCTCATGGACAGGTTTGACAAGAAGGATCCCGAGATACACTTCAGGGATCTATCCCAGTTGAGACAAACTGGCACAGCAGAGGCGTTCATCACAAAGTTTCAGCAGGTATCCATGGCAGTGACACATATATCAGAGCCCAGGCTGATCATGCTATTCACAGAAGGACTCATAGAGCCTTTGAAAGGATGGGTGAAGGCATACAGGCCTCCCACTTTGTAGGATGCCATCCTTCGCACTCGAGATCTGGCAGACTTAGTGCCAAAGACTAAAACTTTCTCCAAACCATTTGTGCCCCAGAGGGATCGAGACAGGAAGCCATTACAGAGAGAATGGAAGGGCAAGGAGAAGTTGGATGATGAGACTAGGCAATAGCTTATGAGGAAAAAGATTTTCTTCAGCTGTAGAGATCCTTGGGTCCCAGGTCATAGGTGCATGGGCAAAGGAGAGATTCATTATATTGAGGTAGCAACAAATAGCGTGGACAGTGAGGAGGAGGAGCAGGACAGTGGATCCACTAGTTCATAAGAGGAGTCAGCACCAGCAGAGGAGCAACCTCCCCATAGACCACCGACACCGGCAGGAGCCCATCCTCCAGTAGTCCCACAACCGCCAAAACAGGCTAACAGGAGGAAACCAGCAAAGGGAGGTGTCATAGCGACCCTTTCTGGTGTTCCCAGGTATGATACCTTCTGTATCAGAGGGATTATCCAGGGGCAACGGGCAATCACCCTGATAGATGGTGGGGCCACCCACAACTTCATCGATGCTTCACTAGTATCGAGACAGGCACTTCAAACAGAGGAGTTTGAGGGGTTTGATGTTGCGGTAGCATATGGCCACAGAGTGGAGTGTCTAGACAGAGTTCCAAACTTAGAGATGAAGTTAGGAAACTACACAATGAGAGACACATTTTATGTGGTTGACCTATCAGACACAGATGTGGTGTTAGGAGTTCAGTGGATGATTACCTTGGGAAAAATCACTACCAACTACCAAACCTTGGAAATGGGATTCAGAGATCAGGATGGGAA
>SNQJ01S0066751.1:25467-52302 GCA_010110895.2 Picea sitchensis | reverse complement strand
TGAAAATGTCTCCTTGGTATATATAGGAGACTAGGAGGTATAATTACAACTAATGGAATAAAGCCGACATAAATAAAATAACATTACTAATGTAATATGCCCCAATTAAGGGGTAATGAGCCAATATTAGGGCTTAACACTTCTCGACTCCTCACTCTTACAACACTCCTGCGCCTCTGAACCACGAAGTGCCGAAAGGCTTCACGACTATCCTTCATGCAACTCTCCCAGATATGACAATCTGGAATACTCTCGCTTCCTCCTGAACATATCTTTCTCGTTGATTTTGGAGAATCTTCAACAGGTTCTACTCTATTGAAGGATTCTCACCACTACCTCTTATGTGATTGTTCTCTCTCCGAGCCTTTGCTCCTTAGAGCACTTACTTCGACACTTAGTCGAATTTGACCCTGTGCACGCCTTGAAATAGGTTTTCCTCCACATCTTAACTTCTTTGTGGATGACTGCACACACTTTGCGACAGTTCCTCACACTCCTCTGCAAACACACTTGGGCTACTCCTCTTGAGCTTGTGATGAAATATGTATAACCAACCAACTAATATACGTATATACATATGTAAACACATATGTAAACACCTATACATCATGTACCTATGTAAACACACTTGGGCTACTCCTCTTGAGGTATATGGTTGGTTATATGTGTAGATATATGATGTACGTTATATAGTGTGATGAAATTTAATGTATGTAATTATATGCATGGGATGTATAATAAGATAATATTTATATATGTGTACACATATATTTACAAGAGTATTATATGTATGTGTGCATGTGTTATATATTATATATTATGAGTATATATGTATATTAAATTGGTTTACATATGGTTTACATATGTAAACACATATTAGTTGGTTGGTTATATACATCATATACCTATATATATAACCAACCAACTAATATGTGTTTACATATGTTATATATGATACTCTTGCATTTTGCATGAGTTGAACCACTATAACCTCACATCTTATCTGGGGAGACACTGCATCTTATATGGGGGAGAACACTCCATTATGTTTTATAGGGAAAGAATAGTTATGTGGGAAATCAATTTCCTTTGTTGTTTTATTGATTTTAGAAAAGATTTTGACATAGTGTCCAGGACAAACCTTTGGAATAGGTTGGAAGAGCTAAAAGTTCATTTCGAGTTGAGGGTTGTAGTGTCAAGGTTGTATGAGAAGATTATTACCAAGTTTAGGAACATTGAGGACTAGTCAAAATAAATTAATTATAATATAGGAGTTAAGCAAAGTTGTCCCTTGTCCCCCTCCCTTTTTGGCATATACAATGACAAGTTAGAAGATTGTTTGGTAGAAGCGGGTTGATTCAACTCATTTCTCGCTAGTTTAGTAATCATTCTTCTTCTTTACACCGATGATATTGTTCTTATGGTGAGGCGTCCCAACGATCTTGGAAAACATCTAATAATCATGAAGGATTTGTTCTCCAATATGGGTATGATTGTTAATACTAACAAAATGAAAGTTTAAGCATAGAGAGGTTTCCGCAGTGCAACATATTAGATATCATTTTTCGGGATTAACTGTGTAGTGTAAGTCATTAATCTATGACCCATATCCATGAGTATTAGTTGCAACTGACCAGTAATTCTCATGATTTGAATAATCCACTTATCACTCATTGCATCGGGTGATGCTCACAAGGGTGAAGAAATGGGATTGAAACCATCGAATGAATCACATAGCATCAATCATCACTTCTGGGGCTTGCACCTGGTAACCAGGACTTCCCAGGTGGTCACCCATCCCAAGACGCCTCTGGCTCAAACGCACTTAACTATGGAGTTTTCCCCACAATCAAGCCCACTTAGTTTGCTACCCCATTTGCAAAACCTTAGCAAGTATTGTGCCTTATGAACTATCCAGTTAGAGCTCCCTTATCTCTTATTATTTAAGTATAAAGGGGCTTCCGCAGTGCAACATATTAGATATCATTTTTCAGGATTAACTACGTAGTGTAAGTCATTAATCTATGACCCATATCCATGAGTATTAGTCGCAACTGACCAATAATTCTCATGATTTGAATAATCCACTTAGCACTCATTGCATCGGGTGATGCTCACAAGGGTGAAGAAATGGGATTGAAACCAGCAAATGAATCACATAGCATCAATCATCACTTATGGGGCTTGCACCCAGTAACCAGGACTTCCCAGGTGGTCACCCATCCCAAGACGCCTCTGGCTCAAATGCACTTAACTATGGAGTTTTCCCCACGATCCCATAAATCAACATGGATCGATGCAAATAATTTGTAGCAAAGTTGCCACATTCCATGATTATCCCTTTTTGAACCCCTTTCCATGATACTTGCCTATAGTGCATCCTTTGCAAGTACCATTTTAAAAAGTTAAGGAAGGTAGACCATGCACCACCTTCAACTCGATCATCAATTACAAACTTTTCATGTGGCCCATTTTCTCATGCGACATACTACTAACAAGATTGATCTTAGCCACAAAGGCATGCAAATGCTCACTGAAATTGTATGGGGTAGTTTTTTAGAAGTGAAGTATTTCATTTAACATATCCAACAACAATAATTTTGAACTTACCATTGATGTCCTTAACAACAAACCAATTAGGCCAAAAGCATATCTTCTTACCATTCTAGGTTATATTGTAAATAAAGAGATGATCAACACCCAAACTAAGTACATGGCACATGTCATTCACAACACCATTTTCATCAATGATAGTGCTAGTACCACACATAGAGACAACAATGTCATCTTCATTATACACTTTCACATCAACATTGTGGTTAGTATCAAGGACATAAAACAAATAATAACCCTTAACCATGTGAGGAGTGCAACAAGAATCTACAATCCATAATCCATTTAACATGAAGAATGGGCGTGCAAAACTTTATAGCCACATGACAAGCCCTACCATCATTACAATGTTACTTTATCACTTATTTGACACACAAAGCTTCACTCCTACAAACTCAAACCCATTTCTATATGTTTTATAATGGATTCATACCCATTAAAGCTCAAATTGGAAATTAGAGATTGAGGTGTTTTCCAATTTCAACAAAATCAACAATTTCTCAACATTTCAATATTTTTGTGAAATAGGACAATGCAAACCTTTCTTTCTTACACCATTCAATTAGGAAAAGTAGGATTTTTATATCAAAACATAGGATTTGAACTCTTGTAAAGAAAAATCTAGATAACATGTGCTAGTAATGAGCTTAACCACCTTATTACTGCACCTTCTTGAACTTGATAGGTGCATTCTCTAGGTTGGTTACTCAACCATGCACATTAAATGGCCCAATAGAAAACAATGTGCCTGGGAAACAAATTCAACTAAGGAGGTGGAACTTAATAAGTGAGAAATGGAAGTTAAGTGCCTTTTTACAAGAAAAAATTATTTTGAAATTTCTTCACTAGTAAGACGTCCACAACAAGATAGGGGATATGCAGTTTGTGGTGGTTCATTTTGTAGTGCTCCTCTAGATATGCCTAGTATTAAATCACAAGAACTTAAAGAAAAAGTTGTTTGTGGCAATAAGGTAACCAAGTAGATAATAGAATTCAAATACTAAATTGTTTCTCTTTTTCATTTCATTTTTAAGCTTGTTAGACTTTACTACTTTAGGTCACTCTATTCTTTTTAATATCTATTGTGTAAGCTAGGCACATGGCCTATTTAGTAAACATTAGGATTATATGCATGTTATAACTCTCTGGTCATGACAACATATTTCATTGCATAAATTCATAGTCTCTATCTCACTATGCAAGTTTGTAATTTCCAGATGGTTGATGTAACAATGATGTTTGTACTAAATGGTTGATGCTCTAATGATTAATCTAATATGGATGACATTTCTAACTTCTTAATAATGTAGTATTTGTGTACAAGTAGCACAAAAATATATGTTTTCATATTCAATGCAGCTAGTTTGGCATTTTGCTTGTTTTTTCGGAATTATATATGCGTAAAAAATTAAAATATATATATTATATATGAAATGTTCCTAAGACATTTTTCTTCCACTCTGTGCTTCACTCCTACTCTAGGAAACCTTGACTATTAAAGTTCCAAACCTTATTGTAATACATGGTGTATACATATATACTCTAAGAGGCACTAGTAATATTAGAGTTGAGCACCTAACATATATCTCGCTCTCATGTGCTTTTTGTGTGTGTATCCATTTTTGTCATTAATTCAATTTATTTTCATTTTGTAGTTCTTGCACTCATTTTTATTCACCTCACTTTTACTTACACGTCCATAACTTAGGATTCCTAGTGTTGTTCTTTGAGCTGCTTCGATCATTGTGCGGTGCAAGGGGTTTTGTTCCATCAAGTTCTAAATACATCCTTCTACTTTTAAAGGTAGGAAATTTGTTACAAATTTACACCAAAATGTATGGAGGTTTCAATGATTGCGCCTTTAGTGTTATGTTTGTGATGAGATTCACAAGAGATAGTGAGAGAATAAAACTAAACCAACACAAATCCAAATTCTATAATAAACAGAACAATAAACCAATGTTAGGGAAACACAACACTTGAAGATAAATTAGCCAAGAAGAGTGCAAAACTAGAGAGAGAAAGAACCCATGAACAAGTGTGTTAGAGAGAGAAAGAAACCCAAGAACAAGAGAGAGCCCACCACTTGATGAATCATAATGCCCTTAAGCAAATCACATTTATTAAGAATCATCAATGAGTCACTTGAATGAGAGATACAAATCAGAGTGGGTGTTTAATACCCAACGCAAAGGTAGAGTGTTTTCCCCAATTAGGCTTTGAGCCTACATGTACAAGGTCATCTTTACCAAACCCATGAATATAATAATGATACAATATAAGGTTGTCCATGGCCAAAAGTGAAGATTACACCCCTATTTTCAACGCACCCCCTTAATTGGACCGGAGGTCATGGAGATAAGATATTACACACATCCCCCCTTAATGATGAATAAGGGCCACATATAGAATACGATACATATCATCCCCACAAAATCTGTATCTCTCCCTCTAGTATCTAGTGGGATATTTCACAGCATTGCACATGCAACAAAGTCTCATTGATGGATGAAACTTCAATTCAATGTGCATATCATCAAGCTTGGTGAGAAGGGCCTATGGTGCAAGAGGCTTCCAATAATGCTTTTATTTTCCTTCTAATGTAAGAAAATTGACATCATCTACAAGCATGGATATGGCTCACATGGGCATAAGCCTTGACCTAGTTGGAGGAAGAGGAATTGGATTCGATGGATTGATCAAGAAATCTTCTTCGTCGTCATTGAATTGCTTAGCGACTAGAGGATTTCTAGAAGAAGCATTCAACATGGAGAAGATACTTCCACAAGGTTGGAGCTAAATGAGCCTTGAATAAGGTTTGTGTCATCATCATTTGTTTGCCTAGTCTCTAGGAATAGTGCTGAGAAAATACTCATATGGTTAAGAATAGGGCCAACATCATAATGTGAATGCGACACATCCATGGAAATATGTTGGGAATCATTTGTAAAGAGCGTGTAAAGATCTTGTTCAACCATGAGAAGGAACTTCAACAAATACAACATCTCTTTAAGTTCAACCACCTTGTGAGTGGAAGGATCATATAAACAAATATGCATTGGAAACTTCATTCTATCCCACTAGAATGTAGTAGTGATTTTTAGTTTTTTATTTTCTTTTCTTTTCACTAGGAACATGTGCCCATGCACTTGATCCAAAAAACTATGAAATGTGAAACTAACGATTTGTTTTCATACCATTTCTCATATGGAGTCATACCTTGAACATCGTGAGAAGGTGTTTGATTGATGATGTGAGCTAGACAAACAACAACTTTTCCTCAAAATTCAAGTTCCATTTGCTTGGAGTGAAGCATGCATCAAGCCATCTCCATAATAGCTCTATTCTCCCATGAACAACTACTCCATTATGTTGTGACATGTAGGGAACAATCCTCTATCAAGAGATGCCACGAGAAATGATAATTTTTTTAAAATCATTGCTAGTATATTGTCCTCTATCATCAACCTTGATACACCTAATATTTTTCTTGCTTTGCTTTGATTTTCCACTAATGAATTAAATTTTATGAATTTCACCAAAACTTGATCCTTGGATTGAATGGTGTATATCCAAAGGAAGTGGGAAAAATCATCAGTGAAAGTGAGGAAGTACTTATCTTCCCTAAGAGAACGAGTGGTCATCGGCCCACAAATATCACTATGAACCAACTCAAGAGGCAGAGAAGCTCGCCTTGCTTTGTCCTTAGGAAAGGACTCTTGAAGGTATTTCCCCACCACACATCCTTCATAGAAACCACTAGGTGGTTCAATATGTGGAAGATCATAACCATGTGCAAGTGACTCATATGTTACAAGGACCAAAAGTTTGTATGTCCCAAATGTTGATGCCATAGCATGCAATGTCATTGGCATTGGCTACCATAGCAACCAATCCTTTATGTTATGAGGAAGGAGTTTTCCTAGCTTGTACATATGATCAAATTCATCACTATATCTTGGGGAAACCACTTTAGGACCATCATTCATGTCCTTTACAACCCATCAATCAAGCCAAAATTCCAACTTTTTGTTGGTCTGTGTGATGCAATGAATATAATGAAGATTCAGTCCAACTCCTAAAACATTAAGGCATGAAGGACATCTGAAAACTTGGTGGTGTCAACAATGACATCACCACATCCTGCAATTGGTATTGTTAAGTTATCACCAGTGATCACTTTCTCTTCAATATGCTACAATCAATAATAAGAGAGAAATTGTTGATTCTTGGTCATATGCCTAGTAACTCCAGAACCAACAATTCATTCCTATAAAGAAAAGGAGGACCAATATGTAGAGTGAGTTGAATTTTCTCCTACTCAACACTCGACTATTAATTCCAAATAAATTACTTATTGAATTAAAACACATCTGAGTAATCAACTAAACATGCAGCAAAAGCATAACCAAGGAAATCAATCAAGCACACAAGAACACCAAAAGTTTTGGGTATAAACCCCTGGAAAAATATCGGAGGGAAAACCAGTGTTGAGAATGATTTATTATGCTAAAATAAGAGCTCCCATAATAAGGATAATGGTACACTGAGAGAAATACAACTGTGGAAAAACTTGGCAAAGTCTAACCTGTTGTACAAACCAGAACTACACACTTTTCGAGGTGTATGTGATTCGTCTTCTTGTGAACTGTGTATTTACATGGCTATCTCCATTGTGACTTGCGTACATGTATGGAAAACCTGTACGACAAGCTTCGTACAACCCGACACTTCACTGTGGCTTTTTCTGACTGAAACCCACATGTGCTTCCTATGTTCTCTCTTCTCCTTGACATGATCTCTAGATGGAAGTCCTTCTCCACCTATCCAAGATCTTGAATCACAGTCCTTCATGATCCAATCCTCTCAAAAGTAATCCTCTACTCTCAAGAATCTCAAGTATCAAGTGTCTTCCTCCTTCTCCTAGCCTTGCTTTTATAATCGTGAGTTGCAATCTATTTCTAATCTCCAAAGTGATCTACAGTTGAGATTACTTCTCACACTCACTTGAGATTTAGATTACATGTTGCATGCTATGTACTTTTAGCATGTTTCTTAAATAACTCAATTAACTAATTACATAATTAATTAATTAATAAAAACAATTTACTTTAATAATTCCTTTAATTAAAGTAAATTGAGTAGAAGGCTTTGGACGATTTCCACACGTCTAGACACATAGACCTATGCGTAAATACATGTCCTATGCTACCATTAACATCAACACTCCCTCTTAGTGAGGAAGGTATTTCCCAAAGAACCACCTGAAATTGGTTCTCCCTTCGATCCTTGCACAATGTCACACACATCATCCTACATACTGACATCCTTCCAACCTTGTTGGTCAGCTACTCCATGAACACTGGAAGTCTCGAAATCGATGACACTACGTATCAATGCCACAAAGTTTGGAAACTTCATCAAAGGTCTTCTCTCCCTCAATGTGCTCCTAGAAGCTTCCTCCTCCTGAGCATCCATCAATGTCATCTCATACCAACTAGGTCCCTTGACAGAACTGGAAGGGGATAAATAACTCCCTCTTCTCATCTAAAGGTTTACTCCTCACACTGGAAGCTTGTGAACTCTGCTCATCCTTCGGTTGTCCACCCTTCGAAGCCTCCTGCTCCTCATCCTCTGTCACTGACATTGATCCATGATCTAAGATCCCCTTGGATCCTCTTACAAGCTGTCCCTGCAACCTACATAACCTGCCCTCTTTGACACCAATGTTGATTGTTGTGTGAGGGCTAGCTCCCTCTGAACATATGAGTACTTTCCCTCGTTGAAAAGTAATGGAAAAACCCCTCTCCTCCAAAACTAAAACTGAGAGTAAGTTTTTCTTCAATTATGGTACATACAACACATCTGCCACCTCCATAAATCTACCTTACTCCAACTGCAACCTCACTGTCCCAACTCCCTCGACCCCACACTTGGCAAGTGTGTCAAGCTCCACATGCAGATCTGAGTCTATCTCTAACCAACTGGTGAACAACTCATGTGTCCCTGTCATGTGACGAGAAGCACCACTATCCAAGTACCGTGCACTCCTTAAGTTGGTGCTGGTAGAGAGGCATGAAAACATTGAGAATTCATTCTCAAACTTCGTTGCAAACTCATCTAGTTGTGTCTCTCTTGATGTTGATGTCTATGTCTTCCCTTGCCTCTTCTTCTCTGGACACTGCAATGCATAGTGCCCATACTTGTGGCATGTGAAGCACTTGATTTTACTTAAGTCCTTCTTTCCTGGTTGTGAGGTTGACTCCTCACTATTAACCTGCTTGTTGGAACCCTTTCCTTTTCCCTTCCTTGTCTTACTGACAAGGGTTAGGTTCTCCTCCTCTTCATCTTCCTACTTGCCTCTTTTAGACTCCTCCTGAGTCTCTTCCTGGATGCAATCATCCCAAAGTCTCTGCCAATTTGGGAGATTTTCCTGAGCAATGACTCCCTTGACAAATGGTTCCCAAGACTTGGGAACACCATTCAATGCCACATTCATGAGTTTTTCATCCTTCGTTTTCTCCCCTATGGTTGCAAGCTAATCACGCACATGTGTGATCCTCATGAGATAGCTGGTAACATTATCAGATCTAGACATCTGCACTGATCTAAGTTTGTTCCTTATGACCATCTTCCTATTCATGTTCTTGCTCTGGAATAAACTTACCAAGGCATCAAACATCTCTTTGGTTGTCTTCTTCTCGGATAGGTGAGGGATTAGATGATCCTTCACGGAATCCAGGAGGACCCTCTCTGCTTTGATATCCTTCTTGTTGTGATCATCCAAAGATGTCAGATCTGTCGATGGAGTAATTGCTTTATCCACTAACTCCCAAAGGTCATACTCCTTCAATGCCAAAGTTACTCTTGCTTTCCAAGATAGGAAGTTGAATGCTCCATACAATCTGTCTTCAACTCTCAACGATGTTGTTTCCATCCCTAAGACTTGATAAACTGCCTTGGAAATACCCTGTTGTTGAAAATTGCCCCTTGTACTAACCTATACAAACTTGTACGCGACTGTCACCATTGCAAATAGTGTATGTGCGCAACTGTCAACATTGCAAACCGTGTATGTATGCGACTGTTACCACTGCAACCCACGTATACGTTAGTGTGCTCAAATCTTCCTGTGTATGTACGTGACTGTGCTTTCTGTGACCCATGTACAACCCTATAATCTTGCAAAAACTTAATCCTGCCTCAGTATGACTATTTCCTTGAAATTTGTCCTTCAATTTCTGCCTGCTGGTTATGAATCTGCTATGGATATGAAATCGTGTACTTGGTTTCCTCTCAGAGAACTTGCTCTGATACCATGTTGATTTCCCTGGAATTCAACCCTTAGTATGCTCTGATACCATGTTGAAATTTCTCCTACTCAACACCCAACTGTTAATTTCAAATAAATCACTTATTGAATTAAAGCACAACTGAGTAATCAACTAAACTTGCAACAAAAGCATAAACAAGGAAATCAATCAAGCACACAAGAACACCATAAGTTTTGGGTATAAACCCTTGGAGGGAAAACCAGTGCCGTGAATGATTTTACTATGCTAAAATCAGGGCTCCCGTAACAGGGATAATGACCCACTAAGAGAAATACAACTGCAGACAAACCTGGCAAATTCTGACCTGCTATATGATCCAGAACTGCATGTTTTTAGAGGTGTATGCGATTCTCCTTCTTGTGAATTGCGTATGTGCGTGACTGTCTCCACTATGACACACGTACATGTACAGAAAATTTGTATGGAAATCTCTGTATGACCTGACACTTCCCTGTGGCTTCCTTTGACTGAAACCCACCTGTGTTGCCTCTATTCTCTCTTCTCTTTGACCTGATCTCTAGATGAAATTCCTTCTCCACCTACCCAAGATCTTGAATCATAGTCCTTTGTGATCTAGTCCTCTCAAAAGTAATCCTCTACTCTCAAGTATCAAGTGTCTTCCTCCTTCTCCTAGCCTTGCTTTTATAATCACGAGTTACAATCTATTTCTAATCTCCAAAGTGATCTACGGTTGAGATTACTTCTCACACTCACTTGAGATTTATATTACATGTTGCATGCTAAGTACTTTTAGCATGTTTCTTAAATAATTCAATTAACTAATTACATAATTAATTAATAGAAGCAATTTACTTTAATAATCTCTTAAATTAAAGTAAATTCAAGAGTAAAAGGCTTTGGACGATTTCCACACGTCTAGACTGTCATAGACTTGTGCGGAAATATCTGTTTGATGCTACCACTAACATCAACAAAGTGTGCAACCAAATGCGCATCGTGAGAAGATCCATCAATATCCTCTTCAAGAATCCCCTTATCAAAACATGTTTGTTTTGCAAACTCTTCAATCTTTTGATGGTGAGAGATGCAATATTTGAAGGCATGTCCCTCCTTATGACAATAGTTGTAGATAAGGTGTAACTTCTTCATGGAGGATTTTAGGGTTTCCCCCTTAGCCTTCTTGATTTGCGTAGAAGATGTAGAGATAGATTTTGGATGAGCTTGATCTTGAGGGTGGAGGGGTGGTAATTCTCTCATATTCTTCAATGTGATTTAATGCCGAATAAGATTAGAAAAAACCTCTTCAAGAGAAAAAGTCTTGTAACTCTTCATAAATAAAGGAAGAATAGTAAAATATGATGGAACAGGATTTGACCACTATAGAGAGATTATTTAGAGCAATACTTACATGTTCTGAACCTTATTTCATCTCTCCTCCTAGTGTAATGATGTAAACTTTCAGGTTCTTAAGCCTCTCACTATACTCCTCAATGCTATCAAAGTCACTTGTTTTGAGTTTGGTTACCTGAATGGTATTCACTATTCCAAAGAGTGTCTTGAAGGTATCCTAGATTTCTTTCACACTTTTGTCGTCCTTGTTGTGGTGAATTAGATTTGACTTGACATGTAGGTTGATTAGCTTGGGAGCTTCATCCTTCTTCAAACATATGAAGTCATAGTTGCCATCAGTGTTAGGAGGAAGGGGTTTGTCTAGATACATCCACAAACCCTTGCTCCAAAGAAGGGAAACCATTCGATCTACCCAATTATTATAATTAGCCTCATTTAATCAGGCAAATATCCGCTTTGAGCCGATAAGGTTCAACAACAAGACAAAGAAGAAGCCTTTGTATGAAGAAAAAATAATGACTTCAGAAGTTAACCTTCATAGACCCAAGAGGAAAAGAGAAGCACTAATTTTTTCTGAAAAAATCTACTATGCGCTACCTCTTGTTGTAGAACAAGGGAAGGAAGAGTGTGTTGAACTTGAAGGAGGTCTTAAACCCTAGGAAAACCCCTATTAAACTCTAGAAAAAGAGGCGTTGGCCTTGAATGAGGGTTTAAACATGAGGAAACTTTAGAAAAAGGGAATGATCCAAAAAACCCTAGTTCTGCAATGGTAAAGAAGACTTAAACGATGCCACTAGACATAAATATTTTAGTTCAATGGATGAATTGAGCAGGTGAGATTCTCACCCACTCTCACACCATGTTGAGATTCACAAGAGCTAGTGACAAAAGGAACTAATAGAAACCCAAATTTTGCAATAAAGAGAAAAATAAACTAGCACTAGGGCAGCATAACACTTGAAGAGAAATCAGCCAAGAAGAGTGCAACCCAAGAGAGTAAAAGAACCCAAGAACAAGTATGCTAGAGAGAGAAAGACACCCAAGCACAAGAGAGAGCACAACACCCTTGATGATGCCCTTAGGAAAATCAATTTTATTAAGAAAAAATGAAAGATAGAAATGAGAGTGGGTGTATAAATACCCAACCCAAAGGTAGGGTGCTTTCCTCAATAGGGTTTTGGGCCTACGTGTACAAGGTCGGCCTTAACCAAACTTACAAATATAATAACTATACAATATAAGGTCAAACGTGGCTGAAAGTGAAGATAACCTTTATTTTAAACAGTTGGCTCCTCTATATACATGAAAATGAAGACAACATCTCAAAATTGCCCATAGTTAATGTTAATGAGACTCTATAGAACCTCCTTTTGTGACTCTTACTTGGAAATCTTTAACTATGGAAAACAAACAATTTCTGTTTACTCTGTTTCTACATAACTTCCCTGTATTTATCATATGGCTTATTTGTTTACTTCAGGGTACTAAGTTATGAACTATAATTAAACACCTTAGTATACAATTATTTAATAAAACAATTGAGGAGAGAATGGATCAATGGAGAATCTGAAAGACATCCCTCTTGACTATTTTCAGTTGGTTGTATTTATACAGTACACTGACCTATCTTGTTTATTTTTTAACATTAATAATTTATTTCTTTCAGTCTCAATCTTAACAATATATAAATGGTTGTATCACTTTTGCCACAATGTCTAGGGCTACTTCCAGACTGAACTTTACAACAGGGACACCTTGGCTCTATTGGTAAAGCAACCCACAACAACGGTATAACAAACTGCAAATTCAATCACCACCCTCTTCATTAAAAGTGACTAGTGTTTGAAGGTTACAAATCAGGCACAGAAATAATATATATATAGACTGTTCAGACATTGCATGAGGTAAACTATGTTTGAGGAAGGAGGGATGATGAATCCCGGGCATAATAATGAATTGCAGGGAGAAATGAAAAGTCTGAAAAGTCTGAAAGGTCTGAACAAGAGAAGGGTAAGACTAAAGTTCAAATCAATATCTATGGTTGAGATGCAACATCCTTGAAATTACACAGTAAGAGTATATTACAGACTGTTACAGGAATAACTTTTATAGTATGCTGTTAAACTTCTGTGTTCTTTAAGTTTGCAGAGAATGGTATTATTTGTTATTGGCCTCTAGCTGAAAGTCTACAGTTAATTAGTTATCACTTGTCCAACTAAAGCATTTAAGAAAATCGAAGTCTAAGAACAGATATTACATTCTGTTTTGCATTAAGGAGAAGAAGTGTGAGAAAGAAATACCTTGAAGAAGCAACCCAAAAATAACAAGGAGCAAATCGGAGGGTTTGAAATATAGTAGATAACATTACAAGTCAAAGGAGTGATTTAGTTCACCAGCTTCATGTTCATAAAATTATAAGACGAGATCATATAAGCCCTTCACTCATCTCATACTCACCCAAACTGACACCTCTCAAAGAAACAGCAATAGCAATACTGTATACAAAAAGGCCAGATTTTTGTAGAAGATTTGATTAAACTCAAATTGAATGCTTTGATGCTAGAGTTGACATGAAGGGCTATAAGCATGTGTCATCTTAAGGGAGATACTATATTACAAACTCAATCTCAAAGATTGCAGATGCAAACAGCATATTACATAGAAGAATATCTGATTTCCAGCATATAGCTGAGGTTGTGTACTTCAGATTTAAGGTCCAACGGGTTTGTGCATCTAAAGATGATAGAATCGTGTTTTAAAACTTTACCAAAAGGACGTGAAACATTAATATAATACTACAGAATTGTATTTCTTCAGACCGTAGTCACAAATTGAATCTTTCTAATGTATAATTGTGCATAATTAAAAGATGCTTTTAAGAAGGTCTGGAGGTGAAAACAATACCACTGCACACCATAATTTATCATCTACCTGCAACTGTTGAATTATACAATCTGCACGTCCATGTCCTGCATTTGTAAATAATCATGGGATGCATCCCATTTAATCACCCTTAAGAGTCCACCATATCTCAAAGTTTAAATAGGCATCGGATGCATCTGGTTCAGTCACCCCAAGAATGGGCCGTATCTCAAAGTATAAACTCAAATGGAAGGGATTAGTTTTAAAATACCAGTAATGGAGAAGGACAAAATGAACAAAGAAATATTGCAAACTGACATAGCAAACATAAACTTTTCATATTAGTACTAGTTTGTCATAGCCAGACTTGGCACTTGATCCATTTCGGATTAGAGGATTAATCCATTCAAGAGCTCCAAGACCATGTCGTTTCCCGGTAAAATAATCAAAAGGCGGCAAAAATGAAGAAACTAAACAAGCTGAATATAAAACCTTCAATTTTTAATCATCTTTTAGTGCTGACAACAAAAGCTAGAATATGAATTAAAAAACATGGGGAAATGATGAATCAACAGTAATGTTCCACACTTTCAAAGACACAACAATTTCTGAACGTTTTAATGAAACGAGGTTTAACCATGCTGTGACCAAGTTTTGAGTGACTGCATGGAATGAAGCCCAATACTCTTGCAATTTCAGAGAGTACAAAATGCATACTTTATTGTTGGTTACCCTATTTAAAGGCAAACTCAAGCTTTTGGGGCGCTGGCAACACTCCCGAAGGCAAGATCGGAAATTAAGTGATTATGCGAACCTTGAAAGTCTATGCGGGTCAACTATCACTCCCAGTCTATCATATCTGGTTCTTCATTCTCTGGCTTAGGCGGTCTAACAACTAAAATTGCCATACCCAAGACAGACCCTGCAGATGCAGAAATTGCTGATCCTCTCTGAACGCTCAAAGAATTATCAGCAGAGGCTACCAAGAAAACGCCCTCTGCAACTATCTCAGTCCTTGTTTTGTCCACAACTACCAAAACTGACTCCTTGCTGTCAGCTTTTCGGACTTTCCAAGGAAGAACATTCCCATCAGAAAACCAAAGAACAACAGGAGCCTCTGCATTGATCAAAGGTTCCCAGCATGGTAAAACAACCCAAGATTTCCATGCTGTTTCTGACTGATAAACCCTAAATGGACCTTCTCCCAGGGCCTTGCGGGATGGCGCTTGCATGTATTCTTCGACATTCGCTTTAATTACGGGCAACACCAAAGGTGTTTTGGCCTCTGCAACTTCTCCTTCCACCAATCTTACAACGAGCAAATGCCGAAAAATTTCTGCAGATTGTTCTTTGTCTCTTTCATCAGTTCCTTCAAGAAATTCTTGAATTTTAGCCCTTGCTTTCTCTGTAACTGCAAAGGAAAGAGCTTTCTTCAATGCTGCTTCTCGCTGTGAATCTGCTCTATACTCTTTGCTTTGGCCATAAAAGCAGTAGGCCAAGCAATCACCAGGCTTAGAGGAAAAGGACTCCCATCCCGCCTTACGCCGCCTCTCGAAATCCTTCATGGCTCTCACCAAATCCCTGGCCTCCTTGCCATCCATGGATCTTTCCATGGCATACTCAGCTGCAGATTTTCGCTGCTCTGTAGAGAGAGTTCTGAACTCATACAGAATATCTGCTCCACCAATGTCATAATAGGCTAAGGTATTTTCATCTAATCCACTGGATACCAACGAAGAACGCACCCTAGAAGCAACGACAATCTTGTTCTGCTCTACGCCCGACATTCCTGTCGCTTCCTCAATGCTTGAAGGAGTGAATCCAGAACGATTAAGCACTGGGATTAAGTCGGCATACTGGTACCACAGACCAATTCTATCGCGAAGGACAGCTAGCTGTTCGTCAATTTCCAACTTTCTGGCGGCATCAGGAATGCTCTGGACAGTCAGTGGTGGTCGGAAGGGTTGGTAGTGTTCCTGTGCAGAAGCCATGCACTTGAAAGTTCGAAATCCATTCTTACTATGTGAAGAAGCTCGGGTAGCTTTATTTAGGCCATGAAGCACATGATTAAAGGCTTTAATTCTGCTAGTAATAGTTGGATGAAATCCAAGTGTCGAAATCGAAGTATATGCACCGAGCATTTTTTCCATGGAACCGAGCAAAATCAGAGACAAAAGCTCTGTATTTCAGAGACACACGATTTGCTCAAAGATGGAAAATGTGCGGACAAATACTAAAGAGCGAGAACGAAAATGAAGCTTTCAAAATTTAATTGTCAGAAAATCACAAACTGCAACAACTGTAAATGAAAGGATAAATGGTAAATTTCAACTGGAAGTTTCAGGAAATCAAAGCCTGTATTGCGTTTGTACCGCCAATGAAGCGGAAGCGAGACCGGAAATTTTGATAGCCAATTATAAAGATGCGAAATGACCCTTCAATCTGAAATTTAAATCAACTAAAAACTGAAGACGAGCAGGCTTATGCAAAGATTTGTGAGGCAATACCTGTAGCTCGTTGAAATCTCAAATACTCTCGGATGAATGTAATCTCAAATACTCTCGGATGAATGTAAAAGGATATAAGTCTATTTCGTTTAAGTCAATATTTGTATC
Organism: Picea sitchensis; assembly: GCA_010110895.2. Taxonomy (NCBI): domain Eukaryota; kingdom Viridiplantae; phylum Streptophyta; class Pinopsida; order Pinales; family Pinaceae; genus Picea; species Picea sitchensis. The sequence continues at coordinate 35,567 of SNQJ01S0066751.1, read as the reverse complement.
GGCTTTTCATGAACGAAGCTTCAATCCCGGTGAATTTCTGATACTCCAGGCAAAGATTTTTCATCAATTAGTTGAGGGAGTCCTATGAAAATGAATTTAGAGAGCTTTTTACCTTGTATAAGGCTCAAACAAAACCTTATCTGCAACCGTGATGCGTATAATGCCAATTAGCCACGTAAGCCAAACCTCATCCTTTTCTAAGAGCTAATTTAGGACAAAGAAACCGGTATTTATCCGGGGCACTTTCTTTGCTTTAGACCACACATTTTCATTTGAAGTGCTAAAATCTTTGCATCCATCACGATTGCTGTGTTTCGTCTGGTAGCTCCCGGATTCTCAGCCTGCCGAAAATCCTTCTCCAGCGATTTATTTTTCGAGCACTTAGGGTGCATTGGAGCATAAACACAAATCATCAGGTCCGTTACAAATGTTTTCCCTTCAATTTTCAGTAAACCCTACGATTAAGAGAATGGCGATGTCTCCGGTATCGCCTTCGCCCATTTTCTTTAAAGTCACAGCGTCCAGCCTTCCATTCTGCGAAACCACTATGGTCAGAGCTTCTAACAACCATTTCTTCAAAAATAATCCATTTCACTCTCGGATTTTCTCCTATTTTTCTCAAAAAATCCATAACGGTAATAGTTTACAGAGCAAAGTTCCAGTCACAATAACTTCAAGGACTGGTAGAAAGAGCTCCGGTACTTTGCTCTGCAGAGCAGGGGGAATATACAATGTGGAAATAGAACACGAGGGGAAGAAGCATGTTTTACAGGTGCCGGAGGACGAAACGATTCTCTCAAAAGCCCTGGATGCAGGGATAGCTGTTCCTCATGACTGTAAGCTCGGGGTCTGTATGACATGCCCGGCAAAGCTTATAGGTGGAGAAGTTGATCAGAGTGAAGGCATGCTCAGTGATGATGTTGTAGAGAAAGGCTATGCTCTCATGTGTTCTTCCTATCCTCGGTCCGATTGCTCGATTCGCACCATCCCGGAAGATGAACTGCTGTCTCTGCAGCTTGCAACAGCCTCTGATTAGGGTTTAATCTCAGTCCTCTGAAGCCAGTGGCGCATGCTTATTCAGTGGAGTGTAAGTGCCTCACCAAAAACCCTGGTTTGGTGTTTTTATGTGGAATTACATGTACAAGTACAAAGCTTAAGGTTCAGTATTTGGTGTCTTTGACCTTATGAGTATATCACCACTACATGCAAACATTCTTTGGCAATGTACTATGTTGCAGCTGGGTTTTACATGCAAACATTGTTTGGCAATGTACTATGTTGCAGCTGAGTTTTACAGAGGTATGAGATGCAATCTTGGCAATGCATTGCTGTTCATTTGCTGTATGTGATCATTTGAAGAGATGATCTTAATTAGGTAGCAATGCATTTTTATAGATATGGCATTTTCTGAGATATTACAGGGAGTAATTTGATAGAACTTATCAGTAATCATTTTAGAGTTAACAGATTGCTTTGAATGTGGCATTACAGTGTTATGATATGCTACGTTTCAAACACACCTCTTCTTCTTTTTTTCATAATGAATTGGCCATATATTTTTTTCACCTGGTATTTGCAGAGATGTGGGGATATTACAAGGGTTATTTGAGACAATCCTTCTTTCCATTCATAATTTTTGCATCTTGTTCCATGGAGATATGGAATGCAATTATTTTTAACCAAGCCTTCTCAGCTTATTGATAGCAAATTTCCAAATGGAGTCCACACAAACCTGAAAATTGGGAAACATTTCATCATGATATTAAACCCCTTCATATAGAGAGAAGCAAGATGGCTAATCTCCGTTTATAAGGTTCCATAAGGGTCCTCTTTCCCTTCTTTGCATCGACCATGTCTTCTTGCTAAATAATGCTATTCTAATCACAGTAACAGGACTGTCAAACCTTGGCAAGTTTTAGTGAGTCAACTCGGCCTGGCCCCTACAAATTTCAGCAAGTCAATTTTGCTTGGGCCTGAAACAAGTACTTGGAATGGCAGCTTGGGCCTGAAAGGGAAAAGTTATCAGAATTGGAACCTAGAAGTTTTAAAAATTGGGCAATTAACTTAACTTCCAAAATTTCACCTCAAACATGTCAAACATGAGGTTTCCCAGATCTATTTCTTGTGAGCTTTCAGCCTTAGGGCTGATCTGAGATATTCAATTGCAGCAGCAAATGCTTCAATTCACTTCAACCAAAATGACCTGGTAGCTCAAGAGAATAAATAACATATAAGTGTACTTCAATGCCAGGCACATTTTTCCAGCACATAACAGATCTGAAATAACTTTATTACAACAGATTTTACAGCAGAAAACCAGCTCCTTTATCTTACATATGTATGTTAAATCACTTTAACAATTTCAGCAATATAATATGTCAAATCAACATGGACAATAAGTGTTGTAATTGACCCAACCGAGAAGACAACACAAGCTGAAAATAAAATCTGAAAGTATGCAAAATTTGGATAGCTGGAAACTTCATATATATACAAAAGCTGAAATACAAGTACATACCACAGCTTTATCACAAAGCTGGTACAAGCCAAGCTCTCCAAGCCCTAATTAGGGAAACCATAAGATAACCGTAGCCACCAACTCCTACCTAGGAATCACTCCCAACCAAAGCTATTCACTCCACCAAAGATCTTCAAAGTTCAACATGCTAGCATCAACACAAGCAAGTCCTCCTCGGCACATACAACAACCTTGTATTACATAAGCTCTTCAGACTAGCATTGTTGTCTTCCTTAGGGTTTACAAACCCTAGCCATGTTGCATCACACGAGTACATGGAAAGACAACTTTAGTGCTAGCCTCCAAATCTACACGTTCATTAATTTGCGTTCATTAATTTGAATCTTCAAACCCTAGGTCTTCAACCCATGCATCAATACAAGCACCAAAACCTTCATGGAATATCAAGGATACAATAACTGAGTCTTCTTCCAAGTAAGGTGTCACACCAAGCTCAAGAATCATCAAGCTAGTCTCTCCATGACTTTTACCTAGCCTCACATCCCACAAGAACAAGGCTCCAAAAAATCATAGTGCAAGGCTTTACCTCCACTCGCCATGTCTTCTACTAGGGTAGAAACCCTAGCACTACAACAAGAGCCATAATAACCATCAGCTTCTTCAATGCCATGTTCTTCTCTAGGGCTTATATGCATAGCACAAACCCTAGCATCACACAAGAGTAATCTCTCCAAGAACATCCAAGACATATCTCTCTCTCTCTCTCTCTCTCTCTCTCTCGTTATCTTCACCCAGGGTTTCCTCATGAACCTTAACATCATGCTCCTAGGATTTCGTCATGAACCCTAGCATCTTGCTCCCCACAAGCCTTCTTCAAGACAATACAAAGATAGAGTACAATGATAATAATGATCACAAGAGCTTTCTCCTCCTTATATATACAATAGGTGAGAGAAGCTAACATAAAATAAGAACATGTTTCCATACAAGTAGCCAACAAGGCAACTCTACATGGAGTGCTCTATGATACAAGAATATACAAGTGTCACATAGGCTTATCCAACCCTCAAGATCAAACATCCTCCATGCATGATGCTCCTTGGGCTCAATGCCCCTCCTCCAAAATGGTGTGCTCTCCAATGCCCTGCTAGTGCAACACTCCCTCTTCCACGATGATCCACTATCGAAGTGTCTTCATGCAATGGACTACTCCTCTAATTGTGTGCCACATATCTTCATGTGCCCAACACTCTTCAACATGTGTGCCAATATGATTGCAAAGCTCCAATGCTCCTACTCAACATATGTGTCTAAGTCTATAACCAACCTCCATGAAGTATGCTCCTCAACCCAAGCATCCTCAAGTTAAGTCTCTAACCTCCAAGGTATGTATCACATGGTCCCAAGCTCCAAGGGCTAAGTGCCCTCCTCCAATTGCCCAATGTTCCTCCTAGGTAGGTACCTCCCTTATTGGAGCAATTGACTCACCCAATGGGTTAGTTATATACAAAAAAAAATTAAGTAGGAATAAATGTAGCCTAGGATAATTAAATAAAGAAATGTCAATTGTTACACCTCAGATTCTCTTCAGTGTACCCTATTTTTTTTGACAAGATGTGATCACTCCAATGTGCCCAGAGTGTGATGATTTATTTGTATGTGGCCATGATGTACAAGTGTTGATTAGAGGTTACCCAGATCCCCTCAGGTGAATGGTCATGACATGTCCTTTTAGTCCCCATTCTCAGGGTGCTTGTTTTATTGCTCGGGCATTTATGTCCTAGGCAGGTATGTAGCCATTATGAGGTGGATCTACTAGAATACATGATTTTCGGGGCCCTAACTATTCACTTATTATTTTGCTATGTAAAAGGTTGTTGCGCTTTGTAAGGGTTGTCACACCCATGGTTTAGCACACATTACCCACATGGACCCTCTCTTTCTTATTTATGCACTACATTTTGGCCATTGGAGATGACTTTGCACGTCATCATCTAGTGTCACATTTTTTGAGGCAACTTCATTTCTTTTGAGGCATATCACGGATTTTGAGGCATTGGTCACACTCTCCAAGGCATGAATGGGTTATTTTCCTCCACATGGACCTCCTCTACACTTGCCATGTGTCGAATGCTAGAACACCCCCCTCCTTTGGCACTTTTTAAAAGCATTTTCTTAACTAAAGGAGGGTCAAGCTCTCTAGGGGCACTTTATGACAGCCATGGGGTTTCATTTGACCTTCTTTGATGATGTGGAGGTCACTTATGTGACTTGGCACTTTGTGGAGATGACTTGACACTCACCCTTATGATGTAGATGCACTTATTGTTCACCTTTTGATGATTTAATGGCTAATTTGGAGAAGCCATTCACTTTAGGGGTTTTTATTTGACTTGGGGTGACGTTGTCCTCTCTCTTGGAGGTGGACATTAGAGCTAGGGTGGCCAAAGATTTTTCCTTGCCATGTTTTGAGCCCCCCAGTCACTAGCAAGTGGAATGTTGTACCTTGGAGCCAAATCGACCCTCTTAGAAACTTGACGTCATTCTTGTTGTTGGGGTTTTATGACCCATTTTTTCACTTGGAGAGTCACTCCCATGCTTCATGGAGGTGCCTTGACCTAAGGTATGGACATGGTCATGCTTTGGAGACATATTTCAAGGATTTATGGACACTATTTGACTATTCTTTGAACACATTTTGTGGAGGTCGTCCTCTTTTATGAGGGTTTCTAGCATGTAAAACATCATTGAATTGTAATTTGACTTCGTCTCCAAATTATGTGGATGACAAGTCACTTTTATTTTATTTCCTTAGGCTTATTTTAGGGAATAAAGAATGGAAAGGAGTTGTGAGCCTCATCTATAAACAAAGACACTCCTCTCATTCCAAATTGTTGTGAATTGTTGGAGATCATTATTGGAGCCATTTAATAGAAGATATTTACTTGGTGTTTTCTTGGTGTCAATTCTTGGAGCTCTATCTTTCTTGGTTATTCTTCTTGGTATTTTTAAAGGCTATTGTAAAATGATTCAAAATTCTACATAAACTAGCAAGATCGATCCATTGAGGAGTTATCAACTACTTAGAGGGAGGACGTGTTGAAGTTTGTATTATCGGACAGGTATCTCCACATTGGATTGTGTCTATCATGTGGAGATCATCATTAATACTTCTCAGAACTTTGGAAATTTACTTTAATAATTTAATTATTAAAGTGAATGTCATTTTAAAATTAATTGAGATTAATTAAATACACTGTCTAAGTTTTTGGCATTAGTGATTTAAGTTAAATAAATGTTCATCTTAGCCATTGATCTCAAGTGAGGGAGATTTAATCTCATCCATTGATCACTTTGGAGATTAGGGTTAGGGCTCATCTCAAGATTATAAAAGGCAACCAAGGGAGAGGAGAAGACACACATTGATTTGGATTCAGTGACTCATTTAAGTGAAGAAGGACTTTTAATTTGCACATTTCAGCGAGAAAGAAAAGACATCCATCGTAGGAAGAACGTATATCCCGCAGGAGCACTTAGCAGGGGCCATACAACCCACAACCAACACCGTACAGTCCGTACAGGCTATGGCGGCAGCATAACAGTCTATTACAGGCCGTACAACTAGCAAAACAATAGGCAGGGGAAGCATATTTGATGAGGGTTTTCTTAGGGACAGATATGTCATGTTTGCTGGTAATTGTACTTTTCTCTATTGGCCAGTATCCCAATAAGGGAGCCTTGATTTTTATAATAAAATCAACTCGTTGTTGGTTTTCCCTTAGGATTTTTTCTAGAGGTATTTACCCAAAAATATATGTGTACATGTGTTTGGTTTCCTTTTTTACTTCCATTGCAATTTCTGGATAAGAATCTCGGTGTGCTTTTATTCAGTAGATCTGCATTTTATTTCAGCAATGATTTACTAGGAATTAATTGTTGTGACTGGGGTTTAAGGAAATTTAACATGGTATCAGAGATAACACTCTAAAGGAGATCAGACAAGGGTTTTGTCACGGGTTTTACAACATATTCAAATTCCATCAGTTTATATTCCTCATTAAAATTCTAATTTGGAGATGGCCGCAACCAGTTTGAGGTTTGAGGACGCGTTGGAAGGTGCATCTAACTTCATTCCTTGGAAGGCAAGGGTTACATTAATTTTCATGGAGAATGGGTTGTGGAAGTTTGCAAATACCATCGTGACCCCATCGATGGATCCACAACAATTGGTCATCCATAATCAAATGGATGTGAAAGCCAAGAGGATCATCTTAGATGCGGTGAAGGGTCACTTGATTCCTCACCTATCTGAGAAGAAGTCAGTTAGAGAGATGTTTGAAGCTCTCACAAATATTTTCCAGAGCAGTAATACAAACAGGAAGATGGTGTTGAGGGAAAAGTTTAGAAACACCAAGATGACTAGATTAGATACAATGACCAGCTATCTCATCACCAAGATCACTCAGATTCGTGATCAGTTGGCAGCAGTTGGAGAGGTTGTGATAGATAAAGAGATGGTGAGGACGGCCCTAAATGGTTTCACTAAGCCATGGGCCCCATTCATCAAGGGCATCGTTGCACGGGAGACACTTCCCAAATTTGATAGGCTATGGGATGATTTCATTCAGGAGGAGATTCGCAAGGAATCTTTAGCAGGCCAACAAAAGGGTGATGATGAGAATCTAGCTCTTGCTAGTCAGGCAAGGAAGAGAAAGGGAAAGGGCTTGATCAAGAGGAATATAGGTGGAGAGTCAACTTTACAGGCTAGAAAGAAGAGAGATCTAAGCAAAGTGAAATGCTTTGCGTGCCACAAGAGTGATCACTATGCTTCACAGTGTTCTGAATGGAGGAAAGTGAAGGCTAATTCTCAACAGGTAGCAACATCTATAGATACTCAAGTCAAGGAGTTTGCTAAGAGGTTCAAGAAATATTTTTTGTTAGTCTCTTGTCTTTTTGGCACAATTTCCAATAGTGTCTGGTTCGTGGATAGTGGGGCTTCTTGTCACATGACGGAGACATAGGAGTTGTTCACCAGTTTGTCAGAGAAGGACTTGGATCTGCATGTGGAGCTTGGCACCAATGCCAAGTGTGGTGTAGAGGGAGTTGGGACAGTCAAGTTTTAGATGCAGGCAAGAGGTTCTCTGGAGGTGGCAGATGTTTTGTATGTTCCAGAGCTCAAGTAGAGTTTGTTGTCAGTTTTGGCGATGGAGGACAGGGGATATGCCATCACTTTTGAGGATGGTCATGTGTTTTATTCAACCGAAAGGATCTAGCCTTGACTCAACACGAGTTCTTGGTAATAGAGAGGGCAATCTATACAAGTTGAAGGCCCAACCAACACGTGCTCTAGTTCATGACAATGATGACCTGTGTGAGCTTTGGCATAGGAGGATGGGTCACTTGCATCACAGAGCGCTACCTGCACTAAGGGAGATTGTCACTAGTCTTCCAGAGTTTAGTGTGGAGCAGCAGGGAGTATGCGAGGGGTGTGTTCTTGACAAAAATTCCAGGGCTGCTTTTTTTAGCAGCGGCAATAGATCCAAGGGGATCTTGGATCTAGTACATACAGATGTATGTGGTTCGATGTTAATAGAGTCGGTGAGTGGGTCCAGTGACTTTGTGACCTTCATTGATGATTTCTCTAGGAGGACGTGGATTTTCTTGATGAGGGCCAAGAGTGAGATCTTCAGTTGGTTTTGGGAGTTTAAGGCTCTCATGGAGAATCAAACGTGCAAGAAGATCAAAGTTTTGAGGTCAAATAATGGGGGTGAGACTTGAGTACACCTCAAACGACTTCAACAATTTCTGTAGAGAAGCAGGGATAAAGAGGGAGTTGACAGTACCTTACAATCCACATCAGAACAGGGTTGTAGAAAGAAAGAATCGGTCCATCGTTGGAGCTTCCAAGGTGATGATTCATGACTAGGATCTGCCCATGTTCCTTTGGGAAAAGGCATGCAATATGACAATGTATGTGCAAAATAGGAGTCCTCGTAAGGTCTTGGAGTATATGACTCCAAAAGAGGAATTCTTTGGAGTGAAGCCAGAGATTGGCCTTTTTTTGCATTTTCAGTTGTCCAGTGTATATCCATGTACTAGCAGAGAAGAGGACAAAGTTGGAGCCCTCGAGAAGGAAGGGATTATTTATTGGCTATAGTGAGACCTCGAAGGCATATAGGATCTGGATTCTGGCACAGAGGAAGATCATGGTGAGATGAGATGTTAGGTTTTAGGAGGGCTTGACATACAAGAAGTCTCATGAGCCTACTCTAATAACAAAAGACAAGGAGCAGGAGTCTCTGAAGGATGAGAAACACTCATCGGCTACTTCCAGTTCAGGAAGTCAGACTTCAGGTCAGGAGGAGGAGTTGAGGGATCCTTCCAGTTCTGTCAGGAGGAGGCCTGATGGCTAGAGCAAACATTGAGGGACACTCAGGAGCATGTGGAGGCTCCTAAGAGTACATTTAGGGAGAGTAGACCACCCAAGAGATTTTTCTAGTTACATAACTCTCATGAGTAGCATCATTGATTGTGAGCCTACCAGTGTTGAGGAGGCAGCAAACCAACAGGTTTGGAGGGATGCCATGATGGAGAAGTATCACTCCATTATGAAGAATAATGTGTGGGACATAGTTCCGAGACCAGAGGGAAAACGGTGGTGGGCTCTCGGTAGATCTTTAAGATCAAGCATGCTGCGAATGACAGCATAGAGAAATACAAAGCGAGGTTTGTGGGGAAAGGGTTCTCCCAAAAAGAGGGAGTGGACTACGAGGAGACTTTTGCTCCAATCGTTAGGTATACTTCCATTCAGGTTGTCATATTGATTGCTTCATTTTTGGGGTGGCAGATACATCAGATGGATGTGAAGACGACATTCCTCAATGGAGTTATTGAAGAGGAGGTATACATTGAGCAACCTCAAGGCTTTGAGGTACATAAGAGGGAGTCTCATGTATGCAGGATTAGGAAATCCTTATACGAACTTAAGCAGGCACCGAGAGCATGGTACTCTAGGATTGATGGGTACTTGTTGAGCATGGGCATTACCAAGAGTGAGGCAGATCCCAACTTGTACTTTATACTCGTTGGAGATGATCCACTCATCTTGGTGCTATATGTTGATGACCTGTTTCTCACAGGTGCGGAGAAGCTCATTGCTATGTGCAAATAAGATTTGGCTTCGGAGTTCGAGATGAAGGACATCGGCTTGATACATGACTTCTTGGGGTTGAAGGTGTGGCAACAACCAGGGGAGATCTTCCTTGGATAGGGGAAGTATGTATTGGACATTCTGAGGTGATTCGAGAGGGGGGACTGCAAGCCTATGACTACACCTATGATCACCAATCTGAAGAAGTTGAGTGCTTTAGATTCAGATTTGGTGGATCCCACTTTGTATAGACAGTTGATTAGTTCCTTGGTGTATTTGGTCAACACTAGGCCAGTGTTAATGTTTTTGCCATTATTATAGTTCTTTGCATTTCAATAGATAAGAGCAACATAAGAACAAGATCATTGAGAAATACACATTCACAAGAGACACAACATTTATCCTGGAAAACCCTCTAGGGGAAGAAAACCCAGCAAAAACTTCCTTATCATAAATTGCCAATACAATGTC
>SNQJ01S0066751.1:0-25457 GCA_010110895.2 Picea sitchensis | reverse complement strand
AACTGGTAATTGCAGCTTGCCTCATAGGAGAATGAGCAAGTGAGTTGTGTGTTTGAAGTGAGGCGCTAGCCTCTTATTTATACAAGACTGACATGTGTGAAAGGTCACAACTGGCAGGGCCGACCTCTCACTCTAGGTGGGTAAACCCACCTTTAATTAATTCTGGGTCTTCCATAATAACTGCTGGGGCCGACTTCTTATTCTGCCCTTTGTAATTGTCCGATGACCAATCCGCAAAAGGGGATTTGGCCCTTATACAATTACCGACATGATTAATACGCAATGGGGATTTAATCCAATAATAATAAGAATGCTCTTCGCAGTTACATTATTTCAACGGCCAGATATTTTCTTTGTTGTGAACACCTTGAGCCAGTTCATGGTGGAACCTAGGCAAGTGCATTTGATAGCAACGAAGCATGTGCTCAGGTACTTGCGTGGTATAGTGGAGAATGGAATCAGGTATGTCAGGGGTGATTTTTTACAACTATAGGGGTATACAGACTAAGATTGGGTAGAAAGCCCAGTGGACAGCAAAAGCACCTCATGGTGCTACTTCAACGTGGGATCAATAATGTTTTCATGGTTTAGCAAGAAGCAGACGTTAGTGGCACTTAGTTCAGTAGAGGCAGATTATATGGCAACAAGTATCGCGAGTTGCGAAGTAATTTGGCTTCGTAAATTGCTTATAGGTTTATTTGATGAGGAGTTGGAGCCTACGGTGATATATTGCGATAATCGGAGTTGCATCAAACTCTCAGAGAATCCAGTGTTCCATGACAGGTCCAAACATATTGAGATCAGGTATAACTTCATTCGAGATAGGGTTCAGAAGGGAGCAGTCAAACTCCAAAACATCTCCATAGATGAGTAGGTTGTAGACATTCTCACCAAACCCTTAGTGAAGGTTAAGTTTGTCTTCTTCGGAGATAAACTTGGAGTGGTGGAGAATACCTTACTCGCTGGAGGGAGTTTTGAAGTTTGTAGCATCGGACAAGTATCTCTACATTGGATTGTGTTTATCATGTGGAGATCATCATTAATACCTCTTAGAACTTTGGATATTCACTTTAATAATTTAATTATTAAAGTGAATGTCATTTTAGAATTAATTGAGATTAATTAAATAAAATGCCTAAGTTTTTGGCATTAGTGATTTAAGTTAATTAAATGAATCTTATCCATTGATCTCAAGTGAGGGAGATTTAATCTCATCCATTGATGACTTTGGAGATTAGGGTTACGGCTCATCTCAAGATTATAAAAGGTAGCCAAGGGAGAGGAGAAGACACACATTGATTTGGAGTCAATGACTCATTTGAGTGAAGGATTATCACTCTGCACATTTCAACGAGAGAGAAAAGATATCCACCATAGGAAGGACATACAGCTCGCAGGAGCACTTAGCAGGGGTTGTATAGCCCGCAACCAACTTCGTATGGTCCGTACAAACCATGGCATCAACAAAACAGTCTGTTGTAGGTCGTACATTGTACGGCTAGGCCGTATAGCTATCGTACAACCAACGCAGCAGCAGACAGGGGCAGTAGATTTGTCGAGGGTTTTCTCAAGGACAGATTTGTGAGGTCGGCTGGTAATTGTACTTTTCTCAGTGGGACATTATCCCGATAAGGGAGCCCTGATTTTTATAATAAAATCATCTCGTTGTTGGTTTTCCCTTAGGGGTTTTTCGAGGGGTATTTACCCAAAAATATCTGTGTACATGTGTTTGGTTTGATGTTTTACTTCTGAAGCAATTTCTAGTTAAGAATGTCAATGTGCTTTTATTCAGTAGATCTGCATTTTATTTCAGCAAGGATTTACTAGGAATTAATTGTTGTGACTGGGGTTTAAGGAAATTTAACAGGATGTCTACGGTTTTTATCTCTTCCTTCTTTCCTAAAATGATTTGGTAAGTTCTTATCTCTTGTCTTGATTAGTTCTATACTCCTTGGCAAGGGTTTTAAGTATTCTTTTCAAATCTTTTGTTGATCTTGTTGGTGAAGGCTATTCCCTTGGAGAAACCCTTCTTGTAGGGCCTTAATTTTCTTGGTTTGTTTTGATTAGACAAGAAACTACTAGCCTTGTGGCCTTAGTCTCATTCTAATCCATAAATGTGGATAACCAATTCTTAGATGGGCATACTTTTTGACCCCATAAGCCCTCAGTGGAGACAAGTATTTGAACTTCACTCTCAAACAATCAACCACAAAAAACCCTAAAAAATACTCTTTCCTTTTATGTTTTATAAAATACAAAAAAAATATAAAAGATAAACCGTCAAAAATATTTATTTCGTTGTCTAGAGTCAAGCTAACATTTTACTTTCATTTTCTAGTCATCTATGGGTTTATGGTTCATTGATAATTTCTAACCCTAAGAAGGAAAATTGACCCTATTGTTATTGTGCTTCAAGGTTGTATCTAACGTTTTGTGGCTGATTTAAGGTGTTTAATAATTCTGGAAATTAAATTACAGCAATAAAAATAAGAATTGGTGAAACCCTAAAGCTAGGGTTTAACCCTAAAAGATGCATTCTAACCCTACCCTAGCTTATATTTCACTTGTGGGTTGTTTACAAGGCATATCTAACACATTCTAACGGTGAAATTCATTTCTTAAACGGTTCATTGATGTTATTTTTCATTTTGGACATTTTTGGTGAAACCCTAGGGGATTCACCATCTATTTTTGCAAGTTTGAGCTAATTTCATTGTTATTATTCATTTGTACTTGCATTTAATCATTGTTGGGATGTTTTTGCATCGTTTATTCATTTCCCTAGCTAAAGTCCCAAGGCTCATCATTCTTAAGTGTTTTTAGGCACTCTTGGAGTGCTTTTCCTCACTCAAAATCTGCATTTTCTGTGTTTTTTTTTTATCATAAATCAGATTCTGGAATTTTTGGACAGCAGCAAACTAGTTCAATTTACAGCATGCAATCAAGGTGTAACTCAGGTATATCATCCACTCTTGATTTGTGCAAAAAGATCTCACTCTTATGCGGTAAAATGTACTCAATTCCTCATTTACAGAGTGATATCATGGTGCTGGTTTATTTTCTGTTGTAGCATATTTATTTCAAATCTTAGCACTCATATAATTAGCTCCTAACCCTCTTTATATTCTAGTAGTTATTGCCCAAAATATCGGTTGAATATTCTTAAGGCATTTGGCTACTTTGGCACTGGTCTATGTAACATATGTTGAGGTGTGTAGTTGGAAGAGGCTTGTCTATACAGGTTGTTTCCTTAGGTTTTCCCTAGGAGAGGTTGTGACTTTTCCTTTAGGGAGAATTCGAGAGATAACATGTTGGCGTCATTGCGGAGGATAAAGTCCATTCCCCGGGTATACGAAGTTTGGCTTCAATGAAATTTGGTGAGTAGGATTTGAAGACATGTTAAATAAACTCACCTAGCAACTCCATTGAAGGGATGAAGACCAATTCCCTTATAAAAATTAGAGCTTATGTGTTTGTAGGTTGAAGCAAGTATCTTGTTGGAATTCATCCTGATTATTCACCTTGGTGACTCCACTATGATTGAAGTTGGTTTGAAATGGCTCCTTGGGAATTTCATGAGCAATTTGCTACTCTAGATGTTAAAGGAGTTCCTGGATACCCTAACCATTACTCTCCAGATTGGATAGATGACCTCCCTATATATTATGGTGATCCTTCATTAGCCATTCCTCACAGTGAAAGTTTTCTATGATACATGTCAGAGATTAATGTGACACATGAGGATGTGATGATGAGACTTTTGGTGTCTTCTTTTGGGATCGAACAATGTGTCACTTTTGGTGTCTTCTTTTGGGATCGAACAATGCGATAATGCGACTTTTGGTGTCTTCTTTTGGGATTGGGTCAGACATTGTGGGGGTCCAAAGAGTATAACTTCCATTGATCTTTTCTTTGAGCTTTTCCTAAAGAATTGGGGTCCTCCTAATCAAGATCATCAAAGTACTTTAAACAACCATCTAGAAAACAAGGAGGATCAAGTGTGTAAGATCATGGAAACAATATCCTCCCCTATTGATGAAAATCTAGGATATCAAGACAACAAAGAGGATGAGGTGGTTCAAACCATTCAAGTAGAGGAAACAAAAACTTTGCCCGTAGAAGAAGACAAAGAATATCGAGGGAACATAGGTGAAGTATCCACTCATGATAGCATGTCCACACCTGAAAAAGGGACAAGGTGCTTAGATGAACTGATGGAAGTTTTTCATGAATGAAAAAAGGTGATAGGTATCTTATTCCACAATTTTCAAAGAAACCCTTCATATGAACTGGGGATTGAAATAAGCAACAAGATAGAGGAAAACAATGCCCTTTTGAGCTTAATTGAGAAAGAACCCGTGCACACAACTCATAGTGAAGAGGTTTCCACTTTAGTTGAAGATCAACCAATTGAAAAAATAATTAATGAAGGATTGATGCAGGAGCATCGCTAGAAAAGCACAAGCATGGAAGACAGCTGGGCGCACTAGCGCATATTTTGAAACATTTTGAATTTCAAAAGATCAATGTAAATGTAATATCTGACAAACTTTTTGAGTTATGGATAATGATCGGAGGCTGAGCCATCACGTAAGATCGATGGGGAATGTATTTTTCTTTAGTGTGAAGGATCGCAGTACAGATTTGGAGCTTGCGCTCTTATCTGTCTGACTCGATATTTATTGTAATAAGTGTTAAGTAGTTGATAGCATTCAATTCCATTAAGATAGTGTAGAGTAGTTGGAGGGAAGGCTCGAAGAACACCTCTTTGTCTAAAGCTTTGTAATATTACCCAGTAGAGGTTGTTGATGATCGTTGTTGTTGCGGATAGAGGAGAACCGAGCAGTAGTTGAATCTATCTTGTATAGGTTAAGGAGTAGTGAAGAACAATGTATGTATGTATACAAGTTTCAGTTGGATGAATATAACAAAGATATATTATCCCAAATGTGTGTTGATTATGTGTCTATCTGAATGAATGGTAGAGTTTCTGTTATTTTTCAATACTCTGTTATTTCTGTTCTTAAATCTATGACTGCATTTGCTTTGTTGAATGTATGAGTCATTGTGAGGGGTAGATAAGTTTCAATCGTATCTTTTCACTGAGCGAGTGCAAGGTGTGCATGGTATCTGCAAGGAGTGCCTGGTCGAGTTTGTTTCGACTCGAAAGCTCAGAAGAGATAGTGAAACTCATATGTATGCAAGGAGTGCATCGACGTTTGCAAGGAGTGCGTGATCGAGTTTTCAAGACTCGAAAGCTCAGGAAGGATAGCGTGATTTCAGTCACAGGGGACATAAGCAGTGGGAGAACAGTGGTCGGGAATGCAAAGCCATCTACAAAGAGAAGTTGAGTGTGGAGGAAATCTGTTGCAAGGCGTACATAGATCAAAATATTGACTAAGTGTCGAAGAGATTGTTCAGAGGAACAAAGGAAAATCGAAGAAGGAAAGCTCAGGAGGGAGAGCGACGGAATTCTTCAAGGAGAGAAGTCCCTGAAGTCTTCACTGAGAGTCAGTGAATGAGAGACTTGTTCTCGGAGGAAGGTGAATGACTCTAGACCGTTAGATCTGGTAAAGCTACACGGAAGATAGCTGTGGAGTGTTTCGGTACTTCAGAGTTCGACAAGTTTGAGGACTTGACGAAAGCAGAGTCGCGAAGTTTGAAGTCGCGATTCAATCCTAACCGTTGATCCCAGAAGAGCACGTGGAAACGGATTAAGGAGTTCGAGAATCGGAAGATCGGAGATTTGTGGGCGGAAGGCCTAGAGTTTCGCGAAGTCGCGAAGTTCGAACCCTAGTGGAGCCGACAGATCTGAGGAGATGCGTGGTGGAAGTTCGGAACCTCAGAGAAGAGTGCTTGGGAGAGAGTTGAGGGAAGGATTCGAGATATCCCCGAAATCCGAACCGCGAAGAGGTAGACCTACGGTCATAGTCATGGTCACTTGCGGAAGAGCCCTGTGTGTGTGGGTAGAGTAGTTTTGGGTGTCGTGAGGACCCAAGGAGTCGCTCTGACTCAGTAATTCAAACGATCCAAGACCGAGAGGTCGAGCAACCCTTTGGAGGGAAGGGGGTTTGCGCCAAGGATTCCCTCTTCCCTTTAACAATCAATCACCTAGTCAACACGTTGAAGAAAAGTCATTTCACAAAGACACCCATCCTTACGAAGAAGATGTGGATAGGAACTTTCAATGTGAAAGTGATCATTTTTTTTTTCTTATCCACATGAAGTTGAGGACATGATAAATGATATCCCCTATCAAAATGTTGAGCCTCATGATCCATCTTTTGATGATTTTGAAAGAGTGAACTTTGAAGAAAGATTGGTTGATTTTCCCTCATCCCATCAAGAAGATAGTAGACTTGGTGATGAAACCCTTGATGATTTATTCCACAATGGGAGACGTCATTGGGATGCAAGATTTATCTACTTTGAAGGGGATTGGATGGGAGAATAAAGGAACTTCTTTGCGAAAACATTTTGGTGTAGATCTCCTTCATTTTGGTGGGAATCTCTTATGTTTAATGACGGTAAGATCATGGCTAATTTGCTTAATTGAACCAAGATTGTTAAAATTGTGATTGAATAAGGTTTGGTTCACACATATGTTATTAACTTTTTCCTCATTTATCTTTTATATACTAGGACTTAGCTTTTTGCATATAAAGTTTAACTGAGTTTTTTTTTAGCAAATTCTTAAGATTTGATTTAAATGCTATTATTTCCTCGTTAGATCTGTTGTATATTGGATAGGATATTTTATGAGAAACAAAATCTTTCACCAAGGTAAAGACTCCATGGCCCAATGAACCAAGGCATCATAGATTTAAAAAAAATTCCAATCAAAACCCACAAAATAAAATTCACCATCATTTAATTTTATTTTTTAATCTTCATCGCTAAATCCTCCAAATTTTCTTTGTACATATGCCAGTCGATTATTTCACTGTATTCTTTTAAACCAGCACACTAGGGTTTTGAAATGCTATTCTGGTTTCATTTTGTCTATCCCAAGGTTACCTCAATATAATGCAGGTTCATGTTATCTTAAAATCCTGGAACCGATTAACAGATCTGAGCCAAATTTCAAGGTAAATTTGGAGGGTTTCTTCAAAACTTGTTTGGCGAACTATATTGTAGAGATGGATCAACCCAGAAGAACCCCACGACTTTGTCCAAAGGTTCTATAAAAATCAAATCAATGTTGGGTTTTCTGGCGAGGTTTCAAGTCAATTTGCCTTACATTTTATCGACAAACTCATATCACCTCAAATGACCTTGTCTATTTATCTCATTTTTAGTTTTTCTTCTGCGTATTGATTATTAATGGGGTAAATTCATTCTATCGAATTGATTATTGTCTCATCCTCGAAAGGACTGTGCAATGCGCTTAATTTTGTATCCCTCGAAGGGGATCTTGTGTTGCATATTTCTGCCCTCATGAATCAATCGACTAGTTAGCTGGACGTTGCTGAAATCCCTTCCTCGTACTGTCACGAATGTAAACGCGTGTGCCAGGTTTTTTTCATATCCTTAATCCGCG
The DNA here is from genome assembly GCA_010110895.2 of Picea sitchensis. Taxonomy (NCBI): domain Eukaryota; kingdom Viridiplantae; phylum Streptophyta; class Pinopsida; order Pinales; family Pinaceae; genus Picea; species Picea sitchensis. The sequence goes on along the minus strand of SNQJ01S0066751.1, from coordinate 17,917 downwards.
GTATACTCATCGCTTGCAGGCGCATTCCACTTGAGTCGTTTCCAGGTCGTGGCGAATCAATCCATTACACTGTCAAACGTTTCATATTCGCCCACTTAAGAACTGAGCCCTAGATTCGTTTTTTCCCTCTCAGTAAAAGTCGTGCGACCTTCTTATCTGACCTGAAATTGGAGCTATTTAATGATATCAAGGCTATCACTTCGCTGGAACTTAAAACCGATCATTTAAAACCCTACCTAAATTGGCCTTGCGGGATCATCTATCGATCCACCCAAATTTCTTTCATCAATTCGTTGGATACTTCACACGTTGTCTTTGCAAAGCCGAATTTGCTAACCAGTATTGCATCTAGGGTTTTAACAGCTTTGGTGGGTCGAGCCACATCGTATCCTCGCCCAGCCTCGCTCGAAGGTTCATTTCGTGCTCAAACTTTCGCAGGTAATCACACCGAGTTTAATATTTGCGTGATTATGGGTAACGTAAGTAATGATATCACCATTGCATCATTCAACTTGTGCTCAAACTCAGGCTTGAAAACGTTTCATAGTGCTTTTTTGATAAACATATATTAAGCTCTCAAGACACATGGGTGTAGGCACATTTTGTCATTTTATGAATGTTCAATACTTGTGTGCTCTAGTAAAGGTTATCTTGGTACATAACATATAAAAAAACATGGAATTGATTATTACTTGTGGGCTCTAGTAAAGGTTATCTTGGTACATAACATATAACAAAACATGGAATTGATTATTAATGATGTAGCGTTCCATTGAATGCTTACGCTTTGTGGATTTTTAGCCTTATTACTTCTTCATAAATCTTGTGGACCTTTATAATGATGAGTAACAACACTTTGATGATAAATGGTGCATGCCCATGATAATAAATGGTACAATAAATAACCTTTGGCATTTGATATTATATTTGAATCGATTATGGGTTGGGATGCAAAATTCAAACTTTCCGTTTAGCTTTTAAATATACAAGCAATCAACTTTACTTTATCACAAGATAATTTATTGAGTCATTTTTGGAAAGCATTGGATAAAACAATTTGATATGTTATACATGCTTTATTTATTTTAAAAAACACTCCTTTACCATAGCATTGGATAAACATTTGTGGTTGATTGATGTTACCCTTTAAATGCTCAAGTCATTTGTGAATGTTTGATTACAAGGGGATATATGAATTGTTTAGCTTTTAAATACACAAGCAATCAATTTTACTTTATCACAAGATGATTTATTGAGTCATTTTTGGAAAGCATTGGATAAAACAATTTGATGTGTTATACATGCTTCATTTATTTTGAAAAACACTCATTTACCATAGCATTGGAAAAACATTTGTGGTTGATTGATGTTACCCTTTAAATGCTCAAGTCATTTGTGAATGTTTGATTACAATTGGGACATATGAATTACTGATTCTTTATTGAATTTGATCTTATATTGATGTCACTTAGCGGACTTATGGGATATTTGACATCATTGGCAATAGATTGTTAGTGGTTGCATCTCGTGAATGGAATATCGAAATAATTTTTGATGTTATGTTCACATGGTTTAATTGGGAAAGCATTGAATAAAGTTTCCTATATTGAATGTGCTTCACCAAACATTCATCGCACTTCTGAGACACATTATATCGCACAAAGAATAACATATCAACATAAATCGAAAGTGTGATTAATGCAAGATACCTTGTTCTGAGCAAGACTCTTAAACCAAGAGACGTGCACCCGGCGTTTATAAATAACAACAAGGAGTTGTCGTTGAGCATTTAAAACTGCAGTTTGGGATCAATACACGCAGGGATACTTGAGAATTCAGAGAGATGCCTTGAGATTTTGTCTCACCCTGTTGGAAGTCTTTGTAACCGTTGTCGATACCCACTCGAGTAGTATTGCATTAGATCGCACATGAACCCGGAGTTTCACTTCCACATACCTTCGAGTATAGTGAAAGTCCCCTAGGCATACTGAAACCAACCATTTAGCGATCGGATTGTTACGGTACACCGAACACAGCATTCGATAAGATTACCCTCTCATACCATGGGCATCCGAGCCTACAACTATATTTGAGGGCTATAGCATAAGTCACACCTTTGTTTGACGCCTCTTTCTTTCTTTTTTGGGTCTTGCCTAGAACATCTTTGGTTTACAAGCACTTGAATGACCATGGAAGAATAACATTTAATGAATGAACTTTTGATGCATGTGAAATAGCCAAACAATGCTTCTCTACTTGGCGTTTGGGTTGTTGATGAATGTGAATGAACATCACCCGGTATTGTCTTCTCTTGTTTCATTGAATCAAACCTCTAGAGAATTCAAAACTGAGTCAACGCTAGTCCTCCTCACTCTTCCTTATTTACAATGATAGGACCTAGCTTGACCATACAGGATTCCCCCCTTAGGTTAGTGACCCTAGCCTAGAAGTGCAGAGGCAGGGCCATTGAGGTGACAGTGGGCTGCATGCTTGTTCATGTTCTTAGGTTTTCCCTTGGAGAGGTTGGGACTTTTCCTCCAGGGAGAATCTGATAGATAACAAGTCCCATGTCTCATTTTTCAAAAGAGAATCATATTCCTCCTCCATAGTCTTTTTCCTTTCCTTGCAATTTTTATTCGCAACAGCTTCTTAATATTATTTAGCATCTACAATAATTGCCAAAGCACAAAAATTTTGAATATCATCAAAAACAAAAGAGACTTCCTAACCTTGGTGAGTCATCCATATGGTAGAGTTTCTTTCCCAATGAGTCAACGTTTTCTGGAACCTTCCAAATGGTTTTCCCATCTCATTTAGGAAGAATCCTTATGTTTGATGCAATGTTGTAAAAATCTCTGATTTCTACCACTTTGTCCTCATTTTAAAATTTTTATCAGGTTGTCAAGTTTTTTGGGTTTTTTCCAAGTTTTTCAGGCTCAAGTTTGTTTTTCTCGATTTTTGTGAGTTGATGACCCCTGCGAAATTTTTGTTGATGCTGAGTTTTGCAAAACTGGTTTGAGGTAATAGGCTATTCATGTACCATGTTAGGTTGTTGTTGTACCTGATTTTCTAGTACTTCAACAAGAGGCAGTCCCCCTACAGCTAATGTGTCTTCATCTCTCAACACTTCAACATTTTCATCTTTATATTCAGATTCATTAGCTGAACTATTTTAGGGTTTTTTAATCACCTTTGGATTCTTCAAGCAATACAAATTCATTCGCATTAACATGATCACCATTGGACTTACCATTCATTGGGAAAGGGGCTTATTTTCATCAAAGATCGCATCTTCATTGAAGTGTATCCCTAGTTTTGGGCATAACCAACAAAAATGGCCTTCAAACCTTTTGGGTCCATCTTTTCTTTCTCATCTGGTATGTGTATGTATACAACACCTTTGAACACCTTTCAATGCTCAACATTAGGCTGTACTCTAATGCAGCTTCTTATGGAGTTTTTCCATTCATTACCACAGTTAACAATCTACAAATATGTTGTTGTTGAAACAACTTCTACCCAATATTTTCTGTCTAGCTCACTTGAGACTAACATGCATCTAATTGCTTCTACCAACGTCCTATTCTTCCTCTTACCAACACCATTTTGCTAGGGGGTTATGGAGTTTTAAACTGCCTTAAAAGTTAATATGCTTGCTTGCAAAAGGACTTGAGCGCTCCTTCAGTAAATTCTTTGGCATTATTTGGTCTTAGCACTTTAAAGTGCCAACCAGTTTTCTTTTCAACCGTTGATTTAAGTTGTAAAAAAGCATTAAATGCACCCCTCATTGCCTTGGGTAAATAAATAATAAAAAAATTCTTCTTAAATCATCAATGAAAGTTACAAAAAAAAATTCATCGTACTTATAGTTTCTACATTTATAGGAACAAAAAATATCAGTATGCACTAAATCTAACAACCCCATAGCTTTAGTTCAGACATGTGAGAAGGTCTTTTTACTTTGCTTGCCAACTGCACAAGATTAACATACACCAATTCTGAATCATTGTTGAGGCTTATGCCATCTACCCTGCTTTTCCTTTCCATTTTTAATAGTGTTTTGGCATTGACATGGCTAAACCTTTGGTGCCAAAACCTCAAACTATTTTTTACAGTAGCTAATGCAATTTCTGAATTTAACTCTAAAACATATAAATTCCCTTCTCTAGGAGCATGTAAAAGAACATTCCCTTTTTGGTTCTGCACAATATAATTTTTCCAGTGAATTTCAACCTTCAGCCACAAATTTGTTATTTTCACAACAAATATCAAATTACTTGCCAAATTTGACACATGCAATACTCCTTGCAGCTTACTGCTTCCTCCATTAGCGAGAAGGACTTGTAGTTGTCCCACACCATTTACTTTACAACCTTTTCTATCTCCAAACTAGACAATCCTTTTCATTTGAAGAGGGCAATACATCTTGATAAAGTTTTCCTTGCTTGTCATGTGTTTTGTTTCTCTAGAGTCTATAGTTAAACAATCTTCATTGATCAAGTTTTCCTTTCTTGTCATGTGTTTCGTTGCTCTAGAGTTTATAGTTAAACAATCTTCATTTGATTCATTGGTGTTCTTCATCTCAACTTTAGGAGCTTGATCTTACCGATTTCCAGAGCAAACAAGATAAGACTGTGCAACTTCTCCATCAATGTTACTGCCTATAATAAATCATTGAGTTTCTTCTTCTAATAATGCATCAACAACCATTTGAAAATTTATATTTTCTTTGTTCAGCAGAATTGTCTTCAGAGTATTGATGTTCACGGTGTCTTTAATAAAGTCATAATTTGTTGGGTTCTAAGACTTTTATGTTCAGGCCTTGCAACAACAAACTAGGAAAACAAATCTTTCAGTGAAAAGATGTGATCACTCTTACAGTTCCCTCCACGTAATTCATCTCAAAAGTTTTTTAATGGTGGTGCAATTACCTTTGAGCTTGTTTTTTTCACATATTTTGTACTAAATTGTCCCACATCTCTTTGTTGGTTTTTTGATTGATGGTGTCCATTAAAATATGATAATAAAGTGCAAGTCCTATTATGGACATTGCTTTATGTTCCTCCTTTTGACACTCTTGAACTTCATCTTTACTAGCAGTAAGAGGACTTGGCTTTGGATCAATGCCATCAACCATACCAAATACTCCTTCCCCTTTCAACGCAATCTCCATTTTCCTTCTCCACATTGGAAACCCTTTTCCATCGAAGAGATTCATTCAGTTGCCAGGGTATGGGTTTGTGGAAGCAAGTACGGGTATGTATACGCCACTTTTTGAAAGTTGAAACAAGGGATGGGGGTACATATATCAAATTTTATATATACAATAATATATGGAAAACACATAGGACTAACAATAATGTAAATGAGCAATGACTCAGATTCATTTTTAGATTCAAATTATTCAAGAACCAAATTATTCCAGTGTCCTCATCAATTGACATTCATGATTTAACCTTGAATGTCGATTATTCCTTCTATTTATAGATATGGTGTGGAAATGACAAACAGAAAACCTCATCAATTGACATTCATGATTTAACCTTGAATGTCGATTATTCCTTCTATTTATAGATATGGTGTGGAAATGACAAACAGAAAAATATTAAACTTCAAATTTGATGAAAAAAGAATGTGGGAACTCAGGAAGAGAATAATTTTGACAAAGATGAAGTTGGTTAATTCTGGACCATTGGCATGGACACCGGTTTCGTGCCAAAAAAAAAAGATGAACAACACTATGTTTTCTCTCTTCTTCTTTGCCAATGTCTTCCAAGCTGACATAGCCAAACTGAAATTGTAAGAGTGAGCATGAATTAGGGTTGAAAGGTAGAAAAGGGGGCAACACTTAGTTGGTTTAGGGTTTCCTGTTGGGCCCACTATCAATGCAACCTTAGTGGGGCTTTATACATATTAAAGAAACTTTTTTTCATTCTAAAATCAGCGTCAATGTACCGAAAATCGGGGTGTGTCTTCTAATTTGCCCAGGTTATAGTGGGGTAAGCAAAGGTGTTGCAGGATACGACGGAACACAGGTTATAGTGGGGTAAGCAAAGGTGTTGCAGGATACGACGGAACACGACATGGTATGGGTACATGTATGATTCCGGTATGTGTGTGTACAGTACGAAGAATCTGACCTCTAGGTACGGGTACCATGCTTCTGCTTTGACTACTTTTTTGGATAAGATCTCCATATTAGCCATCACAATAATTTCTCAGTCACATACAAGTCTCACCTTTTACTTCTCTTGCCCTTGACTTTCTCTTGGACAGATTAAGAAAACACATTTTTTCTCAACAACAACTAAAATTGTCACAAACAACTTGGCTCTGATACCATGATAAACTGCCCACTAAAATAGAAATATTGTGGCAGTTCACACACAATTTGTACACAGAAAAAATAGGAAATATAGGGAGAAAATAAGCAAGAATCACAATACTTCTGAATTTCCCAGAAAAAAGATTAACCTGTCTTATTACCTTATTTCATATTCATTAAAAAAATTATGTACTTTAGTTACATGCAATCAATTACATTCAGTGATTAATTGCTTGCTGGCAATGTGCAGGAATCTGTCACATGCTATCAATATTCAGAAATCAGTTACATGCTAAAATCAGTTTGTTGCCATATATCAAAATATTCCCAAACTCAAAGTCTGCTTTATTCGAAACAGTTTGTAATCCCTTATGAGTGCGAAGAACATATTTTGAATTTGCAGCTACTGTAGTAACATATTTCAAAACAATCCACAGAAAAAGTGGCCTTTTGAAGTGAGGAAGCTAAATTTTGTTAATTTCCTTTAACTATTTCCCTTATTTTAGTTTTAAGTATTGTTGACCATTGTGCTGAATTGTTTAATTGTAACGAGATGCTTGGTCAATACATTTTTAATGTGTTTTCTTCTGTATATTGCTATAATTTGGAAATCACAGGATGAAGCTATGAACTATCATTTAAGAGATCAAGATATGAAGATGCTGAGTGGCTTAGAGATTTTGATATTTTGTTGGACATTACTTAGCCTTTGCTTCGCTGAGTTTGATTTCAAGCCTTTTTCGTGGTATACTGTTCCTTGTTTGGAAGAATTTTAATAGAAGGTTAAATGGTTATAACAAAGCAACCTTGTGGCTTTCGTAGCATGTAGAATAGGATCTCATTATAATTATTTATTGGAAATTGTATGGTTTGTGGTTAAGTCATATCGATAAATAGCTATTAGAACTTATTGAATTTGACAAAACTCTATAGCTAGGACCAACAAGAATTACCTAGATAATTAAAAGTTATGGAATCTTCCAGGGATTTCAGTAGCACTCAGGAGTATTATTGCAAGACTCGAGATTCTCAGTGGAGTGTTTTTGTTCTGTACATTCTATAACTACAAAACTCCTTCCTTTACAAGCCTAGAGAGCTTAGAGTCCAGGCCTTTCAAAATCATTTAATGAACAGCTTCAATAGGTGGTGTGTGTTTCTTACCCAGAAATCTATGAATATTCCTTTTAAGCAAACGTGCTCAAATAAGACTTTGGCTATATTGAAATAAGGATGATGACATTCTCTTTTGTGATATACCTAATAACTATATTATGATGAGCCCATGAAGCTACATCACATTTTGTATTGTCTCTATTAGATAAAATGACAAATTTTAGGAACTTATTTTTGGCATGGGCTAAAAATTTTCTAACACCCTCTTTTTTTGGGGGTGTTTTTTCTAATAAGTTTTGGTAGGGAATCTGGTAGCTGCAACTTTACCATTTCAAAAATGCATTCTCATCACTTCAAAACTGTGATTTAGGGGTTTTAGTGGGTTTCCAATTGACCTAGAATGTCAAAAATGCAATCTATGCAACAGATTAATCAAAATCGTAGAATTTTGGTTTGTTGGATTTAAGCAAGTGTTGATGGAAATGGAGTGTTTAAGTATATGCATAGACAAAATTCTTAATCTTTGGGATGATCAAACACATTCTTCCATTAATAATTTCAGATGGCACTGTAAAGCTGAATTGTAAACTTGTAAGAAATTCAATTAATTTTCTTTGTTATATTTTATTATTTTAATCAATTTAATGTAATAAATTTGAAATTGTTTGACAAGATATGATTAAAATTTTAATACTAAACAAGATCCAGAGCAATGAAGCTGCAAGTACCTGCAAACATTAATATACATTTTTGGATATGTAACAAGTGTTAAAGTGCTCGGTAACACTCCTTAAAGTAATAAAGGTAGTTGATGCATTCATGAAATAGAATGCTTTGTGTTGAGCTGGTTATGAGAACATAAGTTAGGCTATTATGTAAAAATCCTTATAACCAACTTAAATGATTAATAATCTATAAAACCAAATATATTTAACCAAGGCAATTTACTTTAACTTCTAAACTTAAAAGGATAATAATTTATTAAACCAAATATATTTAACCAAAGTTATATATATATAGATTGAACTTTACCTTTTCAATTTCAAATAAATTAATAATCATAATAATTGAAATTGATTTATTAAATCAAATGTGTAACAAAAATTCATAACCAACTAATAACTAAATTCCCAAACAAATGACATTAGATTAACATTTACTTTATCCTCCTTAAATGAAGATGACTCAATTAATACATAGATTTTTTAAAAATCCTTTAGCCAATGCTAGATAAACTAAAATATTTTTATATAAAAATAAAGAGAATAACCAAGTTTATACTAATTCAATTGTTTATGATTTAAATATATAAAACCTTATTTGAATTTTTAAAAAGCTTTCAATTGATGCTAAATTAAAACATTTTTATATAAAAATAAAGAAAATAACCAAGTTTATACTAATCACACTTGTTTATCATTTAAATAAGTAAAACCTTATTTGATATTATTTTGAGAATAACTTGTTTTGTTTTGTCATTTTACAAAGCTTCCAATATTTGCATTCCATTAACCATCTATCGGGTTTAAGTAATACATTTGGATGATTTTGTCCATTATCAACTCAAAGAACTTTACACCCATTTAGGTACACCCAGTAGTTGCATTTTGTTTTGGGTGTGAATGATTGGTGTGATGAAAATTATTTTAGTCTTTCATATTCATACAAAATACAAACTTACTTTAACTTGGAAAGGTATCAATGACAATTGACCATTACTTTTTGGTATAACAAATGTTTTATTCGTTGGCGTCTCAGTCCATCCTTTAATTTACCAAGTATTCTAGAAAAGAAAATGCTAGAGGCAATGTAATTATACACTCAAAATTTCATTAAGAAAAAACAAACGTGTATTCAAATTAGTTGCAAATAGCTACACACTTAAAGCTTTAAGGCTTGAGTAGAAAAATTGATAAATGTGGTTAAATAATTTTCAAGTTGTGCAAAAAAAAACTAGTGTATATAAATGGTTATTTTTTATAACATTTATTTATCTAATAATATTTTTTCTTAAAACATCATTTATTTTTGTTTGGCAATAAATTGATTAATATTTGTATCAAAGTGGCAATGCAAGTGATACTCAAAGTGCCTTTTGACACCTTGATATCGTGTATCACATGAAAGAGGTGCACATGCCGAGACAAATTTTAGACAATGGGCAGGCTTGGAGAGAGGACAACAAAGGCAATCTCGATCAAGCCTACATGTGTTGTTGTTGTGTCTATTGTTATGGGTTTGAGTTTTGGGGCACTTTGATGGCCCAAGGGAATGGTTGTTTGCTAGCCTCCAGATCGCTCACCAACACAACAGTATGCCCTTCTAAGGATATAACTACCAAATCAACTTGTCCTTGCTGAGCAAAGAAGGATCTATTTACTTCTAAATTTAAAAGGATAATAATTTATTAATTTGGTTTAATAAATTATTATCCTTTTAAATTTAGAAGTAAATAGCTTTGGTTAAATATATTTGGTTTTATAGATTATTAGTCATTTAAGTTGGTTATAAGGATTTTTACATAATACCCTGACTTATGTCTCAACACAAAGCATTCTATTTCATGAATGCATCAACTACCTTTATTACTTCAAGGAGTGTTAGCGGGCACTTTAACACTTGTTACATATCCAAAAATGGATTACTTGCAACTTCATTGCTTTGGATCTTGTTTAGAATTAAACTTTTAATCATATCTTATCAAATAATTTCAAATTTATTACATTAAATTGATTAAAATAATAAAATGTAACAAAAAAAATTGAATTTCTTACTGCTTTGGATCTTGTTTAGAATTAAACTTTTAATCATATCTTGTCAAACAATTTCAAATTTATTACATTAAATTGATTAAAATAATAAAATGTAACAAAGAAAATTGAATTTCTTCCAAATTTACAATTCAGCTTTACAGTGCTATCTGAAATTATTATTGGAAGAATGTGTTTGATCATCCCAGAGATTAATGATTTTGTCTATGCATATACTTAAACACCCCATTTCCATCAACACTTGCCTAAATCCAACAAACTAAAATTCTATGATTTTGATTAATCTGTTGCATAGATTGCATTTTTGACATTCTAGGTCAATTGGAAACCCCTAAATCACAATTTTGAAGTGATGAGACTGCATTTTTGAGATGGTAAAGTTCCAGCTATTAGATTCCCTACCAAAACTTATTAGAAAAAACACCAAAAAAAAAAAAGGATGTTAGAAAATTTTTAGCCTATGCCAAGAATAAGTTCGTAAGATTTGTCATTTTATCTGCCAGAGACAATACAAAATGTGATGGAGCTTCATGGGTTCACCATAATATAGTTATTAGGTATATCACAAAAAAGAGAATGTCATCATCCTTATTTCAATATAGCGAAGCTCTTATTTGAGCAACTTTTGCTTAAGGAGGAATGTTCATAGATTTCTGGGTGAGAAACACAAACCACCTATTGAAGTTGTTCATTAAAGGATTTTGAAAGGCCTGGACTCTAAGCTCTCTAGGCTTATAAAGGAAGGAGTTTTGTAGTTGTAGAATGTACAAAACAAAAACACTAACACTTCACTCCACTGAGAATCTTGAGTCTTGTAATAATACTCTTGGGTACTACTGAAATCCATGGAAGGTTCCATAACTTTTAATTATCTAGATAATTCTTGTTGATCCCCTGTTAGCTATATAGTTTTGTTAATTTCGATAAATTTTAATAGCTCTTTATCGATATGACTTAACCACAAACCATATAATTTCCAATAAATAATTATAATGAGATCTTATTCTACATGCTACAAAAGCCACAAGGTTGCTTTATTATAACCATTTAACCTTCTATTAAAACTCTTCCAAACAAGGAACAGTATACCATAAAAAATGCAAGGCTTGAAATAAAACTCAGCCAAGCAAAAGCTAAGTAATGTCCAGCAAAATATCAAAATCTCTAAGCCACTCAACATCTTCATATCTTGATCTCTTAAATGATAGTTCATAGCTTAATCTTTTGATTTCCAAATTATAGCAATATACATAAGAAAACACCTTAAAAATGTATTGACCAAGCATCTCGTTACAATTAAACAACTCGGCACAATGGCCAACAATACTTAAAACTAAAATAAGGAAACTAACAAAATTTAGCTTCCTCACTTCAAAAAGCCACTTTTTCTGTGGATTGTTTTGAAATATGTTACTACAGTAACTGCAAATTCAAAATATGTTCTTTGCACTCATAAGGGATTGCAAACTGTTTCGAATAAAGCAGACTTTGAGTTTGGGAATATTTTGATATATGGCAGCAAACTGATTTTAGCATGTAATTGATAGCATGTAACAGATTCCTGCACATTGTCAGCAAGCAATTAATCATTGAATGTAATTGATTGCATGTAACTAAAGTACATAATTTTTTTAATGAATATGAAATAAGGTAATAAGGCAGGTTAATCTTTTTTCTGGGAAATTCAGAAGTATTGTGATTCTTGCTTATTTTCTCCCTATATTTCCTATTTTTTCTGTGTCCTGTTTGTGTGTGAGCTGCCACAACATTTATATTTTAGTGGGCAGTTTGTCATGGTATCAGAGCCAAGTTGGTTCTTAGAGTGACAATTTTAGTTGTTCTTGAGAAAAAAAAATGTGTTTTCTTGCTCTGTCCAAAAGAAAGTCAAGGGCAATAGAGGTAAAAGGTGAGACTAGTATGTTACTGAGAAATTATTGTGATGGCTAATATGGAGATCTGATCCAAAAAAGACGCATGGTACCCGTACCTAGAGGTCAGATTCTTCGTACTGTACACACACATACCGGAAACATACATGTACCCATACCATGTCGTGTTCCATCGTATCCTGCAACACCTCTGCTTACCCCACCATACCCTGGGCAAATTAGAAGACACACCCCGATTTTCGGTACATTGACGCTGATTTTAGAATGAAAAAAAAGTTTTTTGAATATGTATAAAGCCCCACTAAGGTTGCATTGATAGTGGGCCCAACAGGAAACCCTAAACCAACTAAGTGTTTCCCCCCTTTTCTACCTTTCAACCCTAATTCATGCTTACTTTTACCATTTCATTTTGGCTATGTCAGCTTGGAAGACAATGGCAAAGGAGGAAGCATAGTGTTGTTCTTATTTTATTTTTTTGGCAAGAAACCGGTGTCCATGCCAATGGTCCAGAATTAACCATCTTCATCTTTGTAAAAATTCTTCTCTTCCTGAGTTTCCACATTCTTTTTTTCATCAAATTTGAAGTTTAATATTTTTTTTTTTTGTCATTTCCACACCATGTCTATAAAGAGAAGGAATAATCGACATTCAAGATTAAATCATAAATGTTAATTGATGAATGGGGACACTGGAATAATTTGGTTCTGGAATAATTTGAATCTAAATCATTGTTCATTTACATTATTGTTAGTCCTATGTGTTTTCCATATATTATTGTATATATAAAATTTGATATATGTATCCCCATCCCCTGTTTCAACTTTCAAAAAGTGGCGTATACATATCCGTACTTGCTTCCACAAACCCGTACCCTGGCAATTGAGTGAATCTATTCGATGGAAAAGGGTTTCCAATGTGGAGAAGGAAAATGGAGATTGCGTTGAAATGGGGAGTATTTGGTATGGTTTATGGCATTGATCCAAAGCCAAGTCCTCTTACTGCTAGTAAAGATGAAGTTCAAGAGTGGCAAAAGGAGGAACATAAAGAAATGTTCATAATAGGACTTTCACTTTATTATTATATATTAATGTACACCATTAATAAAAAAATCAACAAAGAGATGTGGGACAATTTAGTAAAAAAATATGTAAAAAAAACAAGCTCAAAGGTAATTGCACCACCATTCAAAAACTTTTGAGATGAAATACGTGGAGGGAAACAGTAAGAGTGATCACATCTTTTCACTGAAAGATTTGTTTTCCCAATTTGTTGTTTCAAGGCCTAAACATAAAAGTCTTAAAGACAACGTGAACATCAATTATACTCTGAAGACAATTCTGTTGAACAAAAAAAATATAAATTTTCAAATGGTTGTTGATGCATTATTAGAAGAAACTCAATGATTTGATATAGGAAACAACATGGATGGAGAAGTTGCAAAGTGTTATCTTGTTTTCTCTGGAAATGGGGAAGATCAATCTCCTAAAGTTGAGATGAGGAACACCAATAATTCAAATGAAAGTTGTTTAACTATAGACTCTAGAGCAATGAAACACATGACAAGCAAGGAAAACTTGATCAATAAAGATTGTTTAACTATAGACTCTATGATCCGGATTTTATGAGCAGAACGAAATGACTACAGATTATTAACATGTGCTTAACACAAAATAATAGAGATACAGTGAAACTGGTTTTCTATTCAATAACAAAATAAGTTGAAACTGTAAAATGCAGCGGAAATAAGCTTGTTGGAATAGTGGTGGCTAATCTCTGAGAAGAGATGTGACGGATGCGCTCATTCGCAAGAAGATGATTACAATGAGGCTCTCAAGGCCTTTTTACAATAAGCATGAATGTCAAAAACCCTAGACATCCAAAAACCTAACCCTAGGAGATGAAACATCAAAAGTCATGTGGGCCCCGTTTGGGTAAGTTAGTACATCAACTTCCCGGGGTCATAACTTTTGCATACGATCTTTGTTTTAGGCGTATGATAGCCCGTTGGAAAGGTATCGTCGAGGAGATTCATTTTAAGCACAATATCAAAAGAACTCACATATTGCAAACTTGTTTTCCCAAAAAACATCGTTTAGGGCCTCAAAACGACTCCAGAAGTAAAAATTGCTAAAAATAGTTAATTACCAAAATTGCCAGAAAACTATTTTGAGCCAGTTGAAAAAAGTGGGTGGCTACCGATATCCACCTAGATCAATCATCCCTCCTTAGGAAGTAATGGTATCCATTGTGTTGAGATCCCCCATCAGATGAGGAAATTTCTGTTGAATTTGGCCTCGAGTGAGCCACTTGCCTTGGTGCAGGAGCTGCCCTGCTTTGACGACTCGATAAAGTTGGATCATTTCCCGTCAAGTGCCCTTGATCTGTGTGTCTACAATCTGATCATTAGATGCATGTTGTATGCAATCGGGGTTGAGCTATGTTGGTGTCAGTTGTTCTGCTACTTCTGAGGTGTCCAATAATGGTGGGAAATAAGGGCGAAGGATATCCACGTTGAACATTGGGTGCAGGCCAAGGAAAGGAGGAATGTTGAGCTCAAAATCATTATCCCCCATGGCCTTGGTGATAGTGTACGACCCATAACAGAGTGGGCGAAGCTTTCGATGGGGTCATATAAGGTGTTCTTTTTGCAAGTGCAACCAAACTTTGCCTCCCACCTAAAGCTTATGTGGCACCCTATGTTGATCATGGTGTTGTTTGTACTTGTCATTGGATTTCTATAGGATATCCTGAACCTGTTGGCGGATGTGCAGGATCCGCTCAATGAACCGGGTGGCTTTGTCATCTTCAGTTGGAGCAGGAGATGAGTCGGTTGAGGTGACCGCAAGGGGAAGTGCAACATCTATGGGACCCAATGGTTGGAATCCCAACGTCACCTGAAAAAGGTTGTGGTCGGTTGAGCTATGCAGGGTTCGGTTGTAGCTATGTTGGACATAGGGAAGGCTCTCATCCCATGTGCGAGGGTGCTTTGAATTATACATGCGAAAGATATGCACAATCATTCGATTTACAACCTCGGTTTGGCCATCTGTCTGGGGGTGAAAGGTCGTGGATTTGGTGAGCTTGGTTTCCAGCAGTGACTAGAGGCTCGACCAGAATGTGCTGAAAAATCGACTATCCCAATTTGAGACAATGGTTTGTGGGATTCCAAAATGTATCCAGACTCATTCAAATAAGAGCTTGGCAGTGGCCTCTGCTGTGATGCTCTTCTTGCAGGCAACCAGAATCGCCATCTTAGAAAAGCGATCAACAACCACAAAAACACAGTCATTTCCCCGCTTGGTGGACGGGAAACCCGACATGTAGTCCATTGAGATGGATTCCCATGGCCTGTCAGCAGTAGGAATAGGGGTGTACAGGCCTTGTTTCTTAGTGGTTGGTTTGGCAATAGCGTAGGCAGTGCAGGACCTGATGTACTTGTTGACCTCCTATCAAAGTTTCGGCCAGTAGAAATGTTTCTATAGCATCGCCACTATATTTTTGACGTTGAAGTGTCCTGCCACCCGACTGTAGTTGGATTTCTAGATCAGATTCGCTCGCTTGCTTGATGAAACACAGATATGGCCCAAACGACACAAAAACCCATCCCGAAGATGGAAATTATCGACAACTGCGTTTGCACCCAACATTTGGTAGGTGGTGGCGAAGTCTGGGTTTGTCTCATAGAGATGGGGCCATCCAGAAGTCTCATGGCCGCAAGAGTCTAGCACCATGGTGAGTGCCGCGACTGGCGGTCTGCTGAGGCAATCAACGACGCGATTTGTGCTTCCTATTTTATACTTGATGTTGAGGTGGAATTGTTGCAAGTATGTGGACCACTTTTGATGGTGGTCATTCTGGAATTTCCCTGTGTCTGCATGAACTGCAGTGGCTTATGATCAGTGTGGATGATTGTCTCCTTCCTAAGAATGTAATGTCTCCATTGGAGGCAGACTTACACAATGGAGTACATTTCTTTGTCGTAAGTAGGGTACTTACGGACATCGTCTGATAGTGTCTCACTATGATAGGTCACGGGGTGGTTGTGCTGAGTGAGAACGGTGCCCACAACATAGTCTGAAGCATCTGTCTTGATCTCAAAGGGTTGTTGCAGGTCTGGTAGTGAAAGTACTGGGGTTGAGCACAAGCGTTGCATCAAATCATCGAACACTTGTTGTTGGGACTGGCCCCACACAAATTTCGCCTTACCACCACCCCTGTTTATTTGGCTGAGGGTCCATGCAATATGGGAGAATCCCAACATGAACCTACGGTAGAAATTAGCAAAGCCCAAGAAGCTTCGAATCTCAGTGAGTGTGGTTGGGGCTGGCCAGTCACGGATGACTTGGATCTTGGCTAGATCCACATGTACGCCATGCTGATCAATGATGTAGCCCAGGTAATGAATCATATCCATGTCGAATGAGCATTTTTCCAAGTTGGCATATAGCTTGTGCTGTCGCAGGGTGTGTAGAACTTGTTGAATATGCTGCAAGTGTTTGGCCCAAGTCTTGTTGTAAATGATAATGTCATCCAAATACACCACTACAAAATTATTGGTGAATGGTCACAGGATATCATCCATCATCCTCATGAAAGTGGTTGGAGCATTTGTCAAACCAAAGGGCATGACCAACCATTCAAAAACGCCTTCCTTTGACTTGAAGGTGGTCTTCCATACATCTATCTATTCTATTGGGACCTAGTGGTAGCCAAACTTCAGATCAATCTTACTGAAGTATTTGCCCCCCATGATTTGATCAAGGAGGTCGTCGATTCAGGGAATCGGGTACCGGTTTCTGACTGTGATTTTATTTAGAGCCCGGTAATCAATGCAGAGTCGCCAGGTTTCAACTTTCTTTTGTACCAGCACGATTGGGCTCCCGCAAGGTGATGAACTCGAACGGATGTGCCCCTTGTGGAGTAGTTCTTGGATCTGTCGCTTGATATCCTCATTCTCTAATAGAGAGCATCGATAGACTGGCCCATTGGGCAGCGGTGCGTCGGGGGTCAGATCGATGGGGTGCTTGACCTAGCAGTGCAGATGTACCTTGGTAGGTGAGGAAAAGATATCTGAGTATTCTTCCACGACCTTATCTGCTTGCTTCTACTATATGGAGAGGTCGGTCGCATAGATCCTGGATGTGGCTATGATTTTTCGCTTATTCTGAGAGCGAATCATGAAGACAAACTTCCCCGTCTGAGAGATGACTTTCCTACATTGCTTAGCAGAGATCAAGGAAATAGCACTAGGTGGGACTGCCTCGGGTATCATGTACAATTTCCTGTTCAAAGTAATAATAACACTACGAGGCCTAGACTCATATACAACATGATGTTTCCATAAATAAGGTTGGCCCAAAAGAACATCACAAACTTAGAGAGGAGCAACATCACACAATACCTCGTCTTTGAAGGTCTTGATGTCGTACAACAGTCGACACTGTTGGCTGACACAGAGATCGCTTCCTTGGCAGAGTCATCCAATGGTGTAGGGTTGTGGGTGCGGTGTTGTCGGTAGGGTCAGCCGCTTGATGACCTCTGCTGAGATGAGGTTCTTCTGGCTACCGCTATCAACGATGAAGTGCAATGGGGTGTCTTTTACCCACATCTGTGAATGGAAGAGGCGCTCTCCTTCTTCTGGCTCGTCTGTGTTAATGCTTAAGCCATTATTATAGTTGTTTGCATTTCATTAGATAACAATAGCATAATCCAAGATCATTGAGAAATACACAATCACAAGAGACACAACATTTATCCTGGGAAACCCTCTAGGGGAAGAAAACCCAACAAAACTTCATTAATATAGATAGCCAATACAA
>SNQJ01S0066750.1:36308-52372 GCA_010110895.2 Picea sitchensis | reverse complement strand
CTAATATTGAATATACATATACATTGTATAAAGAGAGGGGGGATCCCTCCCTCCCCTCTTGCTGGTCCCTAGGGCCACTGTGCCCTTAGAGTGGTGCCCCCCATGGGCATCCATAGGAAAGGAGAGGCGAAGGGAAATTCTTAGAATTGCACCTCCACCCCTCTCATCTCATTGAATTCAAGTGAAATTGGGGGAAGAGGGCGATGAATTCTTGGAATCGCTCCCCTCCATATTTGGTATTATTTTTCCATTTTGATTTTTTTTAATTATGTTTTGTAATTTTTTAAATTAATTTAAAAAAAAATTATATTAATTATTTTTTAAACAAAATGAGTTGGATCATTAAATGACAAAGGATTAGATATGGTTGAATCAGATAACTAAGATTAAAGATAAACACTCACAATAACACAATATGATATTATCAATAAATTAATGTCCAACATCTATTACAAACAGGTTTACCTCCACACACACACACAAACACATATATATATATCATTGTTCACTAAGAAAATCATTTTCACTTATGAACGTGAGATAGATTGCTTTACATAAATGTGAGCGTTAACATATTCTAATGCCATATAGTGATGTTATTACATAATAAGTCTTATATCATAACGCCTCCTCTTGAGGCTTACAATACTAAAAAAAATATATTGATAGAAGGAAAACACATATCAATTGGACACAAAAACAATAGAAATAATTACAAGAAAGCATTCTTTAGAAGATTCTTATTTGGAAAATAGTTCTTGGACCAGGTAGAACTCCATTAATCTACCTCATAGCCTTCGTAAAGGTGTAGTTCCCAAGTTGAATTCCCAAGTTCTTGGATTCCACCTTCCCAAACTATCAAATTATGAATCTCTTGAATTATTGGACAACCATCCATGTTTAGCTACATCCATATTGGTCCATCAAATTGTATCATAAGCTCTGTAAGCATACAATTCCTATATTCAAAGTGATAGCTTCTTAAAATGCATAAAATTTCATTTCTTCAGTCAGATCATCACCACTTTGATGTAGACCCCCATTCTCCCCTTGGGGTTGCACGAACTCCCGATCTAGGATCATTCAATTCCCTCGAGATGGATTAGCTCCTCGAGACCTTATTGGTCTTAATCCCAATCAAATATAGGCCCTGTTATCACCCTCGAGTCTTTCACAGCCATGATCCATCCATTGTCGATTTATTCATCGATCGACGGTTCACAGTAATTGCGGGCTGATAACGTGCTCACTCTTTACCTGAGAGTCATGTCCCCACAATAAAAAAAGTGCTCACCCAATCTACTTTAAATTGTAGTCGTTGATCTCATGTCTTGAAGACATCAACGGTTCTATCAAATTGTGGGTTGTGACCTAGCACGTTCACTAATTTCGTCTCTTCTCCCCACAATGATTCCATACCATCGATTTACTCTCTCAGTGTAATATTCCAAATATAAAAAGTATGTAGAACAGAAATAAAATGATAGAAATGGAAGATAAACAACAATATAACCAGAACAACACCACAATAACAATGAAATGATATCAAAATAACACCAGAAAGAGCACTTTGATTTTGAGAGCAATGTTCATGGGCCTATTCGAGGGGGAAACCTCCATTCGAGCAGAGATATATTACAATAATATCCAAGCTAGGGTTATCATACCCTCGACTCTTATTTATACTAAATATGTCTATCAATAAAACCATCTAGAGGAAGATCCTTCTAGAAGCGGACGCTTCTATTAGGTCTTCTTACATTTGACTTATTCTACTTTATTGCAAGGCCTTATTAATATTGACCTTTATTACATTGGAATACATTGTTCTACTTATGTGAGGGGTTAGGTCCCTAGCATGTCCTTCCCCTTAAAAACAACCTTTTCCTCAAGGCTTGAGATGTGGAAATTGTTTTAGAATGGTAGTCGGTTCCCAAGTGGAATCTGTTGGAGTTGTATCTTACCACTGGACTAACACTTCCTTGGTGGTTCACTGACACAGGCGACGCTCACGCTGGTCCATAATGGCTTGTGTGTGTAGCCAAATGGAGCCTTCTTCAACCAACTCGGGAAGGTTGGTTTTGAGTTTGGCACTTAGTTCCAATCACCTTCTTTAAGCATGAAACATGAAAAACATGATGTAGCTTAGAATGAATCGACAAAGATAATTGATACGACACCTATCCCACACACTTGAGAAATGTATAAGGACCATAAAATTTGGGTGCTAGCTTCTGACAATGGTCATCCTTGAGGGAAGTTTGCTTGTAAGGTTGCAGTCGAAGAAACACCTGATCCCCTTCTACAAAATGAAGTTCAAAGTGACCTTGATCTACTTGTTGCTTCATGTGATTATAGGCCATGACCAAATTCTCTTTGAGGGTTCAGAGAATAGCCTCTCGAACTGTAAGCATTTGGTCAACCGCTTGGACCTTCGAGACACCTGGTAAATATGAGAGAACTGATGGTGGCTTTTGTCCATATACCGCTTCAAAAGGAGTCATGCAGGTAGTTGTATGGTATGAAGTGTTGTACCACCATTCAACTAGGGGTAACCATTGAGCCCACTGATATTTCTTTTCTGATGCAAAACACCTCAAATATGTTTCCAACACTTGTTGACAACTTTAGTTTGACCATATGTATGGGGATGATAAGTTGTGCTGAGATGCAATTGGGTGCCTTGTATCTTGAATAGTTCTTGTTAAAAATTGCTGGTGAAAGTTGGGTCGTGATAAAAAGCAATAGAATGTGGAATGCCATGAATCTTGTAGACTTGATACATGAAAAGTTGAGCCACTGTGGATGTTGTAAATGGGTGTTGAAGAGCACATAAATGAGCATACTTGGAAAGGTGATCAACTACCACCATGATGACTGATTTATTGCTCGATTTAGGTAAGCCTGTAATAAAATCCATAGAGATATCCCTCCAAATAGTAGGTCAAATTAGAAGCGGTTGTAGTGTGCCAGGAGATTTGATTGTTTCTCCCTTTTTCTGTTGACACACATCACATTCGGCCACAAAATTACGAATGTCTTGTTTCATACCATCCTAGAAAAAATAACGTTTGACCCTCTCATAGGTTCTAGTAAACCCGAAGTGCCCAACTATGGGTGTAGCATGAAGCTCAGAAATCATAGTGGATTTAAGTTTTGATTGTTTACTTAAATACAAATGGCCTTTGTATCGAAGCTCATCATGGAGCTAAGAGTACCCTAGGGAAACTGGAGAATTGGACTACAATTGTTGTATTAGATGCAAATTTTTGGGATCATGTAGCCATTCCTGGAAAATGACTTGGAGCCAATCTGGTACAATGAAGGAGAGAGAAGAAAGGGAGCCTTCATCTTCATATTTTTGGGAAAGTTCATCCACAACCACATTGTCTTTGCCTTTCTTGTAAATGATCTCATAATCATATGCAAAGAGCTTAGTCACCCACTTTTGTTGCTATGGGGAGGAAATGTGTTGTTCCAGAAAATACTTGAGGCTTTGATGATCTGTCTTAATTTGGAAGTGTTTCCCCAATAAATAAGGGCGCCACAAATCAACAACATGAAAAATAGCCAACATTTCCTTTTCATAGATTGATTTTCCCAAATTTCATTCCCACTGTTGTTTGCTGGTAAATGCCAAAGGCCAACCCTCTTGCATAAGGACAACGCTGATACCTTTCCCTAAAGCATCACATTCGAGGAAAAAGGTCTTTGTGAAATCAGGAAGGGTCAGGACTGGAGTGTTGCACATGGTCATCTTCAAGGTTTGAAAAACCCGAGCAGCTATTGGAGTCCAAGTGAAATAATTATTTTTAAGGAGTGCGTGAGAGGTGCTGCAATTGTTCCATAATTCTTAACAAACTTGCGATAATAATTGGTTAAGCCCAGAAATCCTCGCAAGCTTTTGAGAGTCTTTGGGTGAGGCCAGTCTTGCATAGCTTCAATATTTTTAGGATCCACCCTAATATCGTTCTTGCCAACAAGATGACCCAAGTACTCGACTTCTAAGGCACCAAAATCACATTTAGATTGTTTCAAGAAAAGTTGGTGTTGAGAGAGTAGATGGAGAACACGATCCACATGAGCAATATGGTTTGTCCAGGTTTTGTTATAGATGAGGATATCATCAAAGAAAACTAAGACAAAATGATGGATAAAAGGGAGAAATACATGATTCATGAGACTTTGGAAGGTGGAGGGAGCATTACACAACCCAAAGGGCATGACCAAAAAATCATAGTGGCCCTCATGAGTTCTAAAGGAAGTCTTAGAAAAGTATGCCTCTTTCATATGGATTTGGTGGTAGCCAGAATGAAGATCAACTTCAATAAAGAACTTGACACCACTCAATTCATCAAAGAGGTCATCAATGACAGGAATGGGAAATTTGTCTTTAATGGTGAGTTTGTTGAGGGCGCGAAAGTCAGGACACGTGCACTAAGAACCTTCATTATTCAGGACCATGACCACAGGATAAGACTAGGGGCTCGTACTACGGTGTATAAATCTTGCGTTAAGCAGTTCTTGAACCATTTTCTCAGTATCATTTTTTTGGGAAAAGGGATGACGATACGGATGGATATTGGGTGGAAGGATTCCTGGTATAAGGGGAATGGAATGATCATGAACACCACGGGAAGGCAGCAGTCCCTCAGGCGTGGAAAATACCAACTGATGTTTAGAGAGGATGGATTGGATTTCTTGCGACACAGAGGGTGTCTTAGTTTCCTGTATGGCATGGAGTTGGGAAATAACACCATAATGACCTTTTTTAAGCAGATTTTTCATGCAATGGGAACTAATGATCTCAGGTGAACCAGTGGTGATGCCTTGGAACTTATATTTTTGGCCCTCCTGGTCGAAATGCATGGTTAATTCTTTGAAATTCATGAGAATGGGACCCCAATTCCTTAGCCAATTTACACCTAACACAATGTCACAACCACCCATGTTGATAGAAAACATATGATATTTTAGGTGGTAGTCACCAATTTGGTGACACACATTTTAACAATGCCCTCCACATTTCATGGACCCGCCATTGGAAATCATGATTTGGAAATTATTGACTACATGTATATAGCAACGAGTTTCTTGGGAAATGCAACGATGAATAAAATTATGGGTTCTTCCACTATAAACAAGAATGATGACCTTCCTATGCTTGGTGTAAATTATTATCTCGAGGGTTTGGGGAGAAGACAAGCCAGTGAGAGAATTTAGGGAAATAATCGATTCTACTTTAGGAGGTTCTAAGGGGGGGGTTATGTCAGTGGTTTTAGGTGACTCAGACACAAGGGGAGTTTCAACATCCTCTTCTGAAATATCCTTCAAGATGGCCATAAAAATATTTTGTTCCTTACATTTGTGGCCCGGAAAATATTTTTCATCACAATTATAACAAAGGCCTTTGAGTTGGCATTCATCCATTTCAGCCCGGTCAATTTTTGGATCTTTGGTAGAGAAGAGGGAGTAGTGGGATTTACTAGTTTAGTGCGAGGAATAAAGGAGGGTTTCCGGTTCTGAGAAGATACAACCTGTTGTGCTTATTTATCTCTTTTAGTATCCTCCACCCAACTCTGAGGTTGAGCCATGAGTACAGGGGCATGAATCTCATCCTTGAGGCCACTCATAAAACATTCTTAGAAAAAAGAATCAGACATGCCCTCTATCTGAAGATCCAGGTGCTCAGAAGTAGCTATAAAGTCTTCCATTGTTCCAGATTGTTTAAACTTTTTCAAATGGCCTAAATGGTTGGTGTCAATGTCAAAGCATTCATAAATCTCTACCACAAAGTGTGTCCAAGAAATATACCCTTGACGAGAAGCTTTTCTCCATTTCCACCATTGCCAACATTCTTGATCTAGATGGAGAACACCATACCAAAGTTTGGCCAAGTCATATATAATGTTGTATAAAGAGAAATAGTGTTCCATTTGGGTTACCCAACCAGTGGGATCTGAGCCATCAAATTTGGTCACATCCACATGTGGAAAGCGTAGGTCACATTGAAAGTGACGGGGCTGAAAAATTATGGGAATGAGAGGATGTTTCAGCTTTGTTATGTGGATGTGGGTCAAATAAAAGGTTACTTGCAAGGATATGAAGCTTGGTGCAGATCATCTAAATGACAGATTCAAGATGGGTAGTCATGTCTTGTTTGAGTTCCTAGATTGAGGCGACGATGGACGACTACATGGTGGTATTGATGACGGTAACATTGGCACTGAGTTATTTCACTTCTTTTTGGGTCTCTGTGAAATTATATTGCAAGGTATTGAAGCAAGCTTCCAAGTATTGGCTATAGGTATGGGCCACGATGACGAGGGAACCAAAATAGGGTGGGTGGGGTCAAAAATTTTTGCTGAAAAATGATATGTATGAATGTGATAAGGGAGAAGAGATATATCCAATGGAATAGGTCTGAAATAATGGTGCAAAAATTTCCACTTTGAAGAATACTGCAGTGATGAAATGCACAAATGCTTAGGAAGAAATGTGTAGTGATTTGGCAACCCGAACACAATTGCGTGGAAATAGATCTTGTCTGTTTTAATTTTTTTGTTTTCATTCCCAAGGTTTAGGTATTCAAGTGTTCTACAGACAAGGGTTTTCCCTATGCTATTTCTCTCTAATATACATGTAGGGTCCAACAGTAGTACTCGGCCCAATATCTCAGGGCACTAACTAAGGAGGCTAGATCATGCCCTTAGTCATACTACCTTACTACCCAGGTACTAGAGAGTATCTTCCCAAGTGTTGTTATCGATGGAACTATAGTAGTAAAGTGGTTGATCAGTTTATGTAAAGAGGGCTTCAGGAAATCTAGGCCGATCCATACATAGGAGTTGTCTGATGTGATACCACTCGAAGGGGTACCAACAAGGGTTACAAGGGTGTCCAAGAGATGTGCACTTAAGTACCACTTGTATTTCCTGCGTTTATGAATCCCTCAACCACAGATTTATGCATGTAATGACAAATCTTCATGGCTTAAAGACGTCAGAATACGTCTCTACCCTGAAAAAAAAATTAACCAACAATTTCTGCCAAGGAAAGTTCTCTGATACCACTTGTAATATTCCATATATAAAAAGTATACAGGACAGAAATAAAATGCTAGAAATGGCAGATAAACAAGAATATAACTAGAACAACACCACAATAACAATGAAATGATATCAAAATAACACTAGAAAGAGCACTTTGATTATGAGAGAAATGTTCAAGGGGCTCTTCAAGGGGGAAACCTCCATTCGAGCAGATATTTATTACAATAATATCCAAGCTAGGGTTCTCATACCCTCGACTCCTATTTATACTAAATATGTCTATCAATAGAACCATATAGAGGAAGATCCTTTTAGAAGTAGAAGCTTCTATGAGGTCTTCTTACATTCGACTTATTCTAATTTATTGCAAGGCCTTAATAATAGTGACCTTTGTATATGTTGTATATGTTGTACGTTCACATTCTATAGTTATCTCTTGCTTAGATTCCTAGATGGAAATTTTGAGCCATTCCTCTGAATGCTCTTCTCCTCCTACTGTAGATCCTCATTCTACAGTTTCCTTATGTTCATATCCTTGGCTGAAATTTTTGAGCAATTCCACCAAATTCTCTTCTTTCTCCATCTCTTGTGAACATTGAAATGTGTGCTCTTTATCCTCCTTAACAATCTGATCAATATGGCTATTCATTTATCTTCATATCTTGTGGCACTAGCTAGCCATTCTTCTATAGATTCCAGTTCTGCAGTCTCACCATTGAGTTGTTTCTTAGCTTCCTCCTCTAACAGATTGACTTCTGTCATCATCTCTTGTGTTGGTTCAACTCCAACTTCCTCCAGCTGATCCCCAGGCTAGTATGCTCCTCCACCTCTTTCCAAATTGACCTCTTGGATATGCCTACTCGGAATATTTATCCATCTCTCCTGGGATTCCAATTCCTCATACAACTCAACAAAATATATGTTGTCTACTTCCTCTGTTGTTGGCTCCAGTGTTGCAGTCATCTCATGTTCATCTCTCGGGTTGAAATTCTGGAGAAATTAGGTTGAATTATCTTCTCTCGCAATCTGCATGATTGTCTTCCCTTGCATGACTATATCCTGGCAATCCTTCTCTAGTTCTGGATTGTTGAACCAATCCTCCAACATCTTCAGCTCTTGCATCCAATGAGTGAACAATTCATCTGAATTTTCCTCTTCCTCTTTTCCTTGGGCAGATTCTGATATCTTCTCCTTCATCATGACAGTCACAACTGGCTATCCTTCCTCTACTTCACCCACAAAACAGACACAATTAAATTTAAAATCATTTGGAGCCATGGCCTCTTTCTTGGATTCTTGTTGCACCACCTCCTCATGTGCAACACATGTACTAGCCTCTGCTGGACTATTTGACAGAAATATTTGAATTCCCCTTGCGATCAGAATTCATTTCTAATCCTCCTCCACTAGCTCTCCTTGTTGATATGAACTCTCAGCTAAGTTCATGAGACTTTCATATAGTCTCCTCTCTTCTTCCTTTCCCACATGGAAATCTGGGATTTCTCTTTAGCCTTCGTGGCAGTCTCTCAGATCCTGAATTGATCTCATCTCATTGCCCCCATGGAAATTTAGATTTCCATCACTTCCCTCATGCCAATCTATGATATCCTCCATTGATCTTGTCTCATTCCCCACCTGGCACTTTGAAAATTCATCTCTTCCCTCCTAGCAGTCTATGAGACCTTTAACTGGTATCACCTCCTCTTCATCACTGAGGTTCTTACTAATCTTCGGTTCACAGATGTAAAATACCTCTTCCTCTGTGTCACTCAGGTTTTCAACTTCCCTCAGGCACCTCCTCAACTCTTTTTGCTTCTTTTTGGCCAACAACTTTTTAATAGGCCATTTTACCTACCTGTTTAGAGGCCACTCGTACCTCAATTGTACTTTTTCTTCTTTTTGTATCTTCAATGTCAGTTGTTCCATTCTTTCTCTTAAGTCTATGAGCTCCTTCTTAATTATTTTTTTTCTTTTCTTCTGGCAGTCTCCTCTTCCACCACACTTATGGCCTTCAATAGAAATATTTTAGGTCTTAAGCCCTCCTAGTTATCTACCATTTGTTGCACACCTTGCAAAAATATTTACAAATCATCAATACTTTGTCTCTATTCACCTATTGTCTATAGGTGAACTCCATCTTCTAATACCATTTGATGTCATCAGACTATCTCTATTCACCTTTTCACCTTTGCCTACAATATACAGACAAAATTAAGCTCTTGATACTACTTGATGTAGTCATATTGTCTCCTTCATGTCCTTTGCCTGAAATATATAGACGAAAGTCATCTCTGATACCACTTGATACAGACTCCCCTTCTCCCCTTGGGGCTGCGTGACCTCCATGTCTAGGATCATTCAATTCCCTTGAGATGGATTAGCTCCTCGAGACCTTGATGGTCTCAATCCCAATTAAATATAGACCCTGTTATCACCCTCAAGTCTTTCATCACCACGATCTGGCCATTGTCGATTTATTCATCAATTGAAGGTTCATAGTAATTGTGGGCTGCCAACGTGCTCACTCTTTACCTGAGAGTCCTATCCCTGCAATCAGAAAAGTGCTCACGCAATCTCTTTTAAATCATAGTTGTTTAACTCTTGTCCTAACGAGATCAGTGGTTGTAGCAAATTGTGGGCTATGAACTAGCACATTCACTAATTTCTACTCCTCTCCCCGCAATGATTCCCTACCGTCAATTTATTTTCTCATATCAACGGTCACAATCCTCTTTGACTATTTGGGCTTCAAGAGTTTCAAGGTCTCCACCCTTGCTTCCTCTGAAGTGGCTATCTTTCAAAGTGGAAGATCTATTGACACCTATCCCTAGAAAATAGATGACTCAGATGAAATTCGGCTCTTCGGCCTTCAAGAGTTCTTGTTCAACACCCTCTTTCATATTCTGGAGTGAATTTCTCCGAAATGATATATCTACTACCACATGTCCTCCTCAAATCAATGTCTCTATCCCGCTTCGAGACTTCATCCTTCAGAAGTCTCAACTTCTCCATGATTTGTTTCTCTCGGAGTGTTTTACCATGGATTCCATGATCTATCGATGCATTTCCTCACGTAGATCGACGACTCCCAACTTCTTTAGATATTAGGACTTTGGGAGGTTTCAACACCACACCTTTGCTTTTT
The DNA here is from genome assembly GCA_010110895.2 of Picea sitchensis. Classification (NCBI taxonomy): domain Eukaryota; kingdom Viridiplantae; phylum Streptophyta; class Pinopsida; order Pinales; family Pinaceae; genus Picea; species Picea sitchensis. The sequence goes on along the minus strand of SNQJ01S0066750.1, from coordinate 42,175 downwards.
CCCGGAGCTCATGATCCATCAATGCGTGTCCTTCTGGATATGATGGTCCAGATTTACTTTGACTCTCCGGGGTTCAGGATTTTCAAACTCCTATGCACTCGTTCCTCCCAGTGTTCTTTCACTAAGAGACAACGGATTTTCGCCACACGTCCCTTTGGATTTGATGGTTCAGATTCACTTCAGCTCTTCGGGGTTCGAGAGTTTCAACTACTTCACACTCGTTCCTCCCAGAGTGATTTCACCTGAAGACTCATATTTGTTGACGCATACCCCCCTAGAAATCAATGACCAGGATCTACTTCGAGTCTTAGGCGATTCTGCTCTCTCCTTGACCACAAACTTTCGATGTGTTCTCGCTTCGGAGTTATGGATCTTACACCACCTATCACCCTAGACGATGGACGGTCCTAATTCGCTTTGAGTGTAATGTTCCCCAAATTTACCAAATAAAAATAAATTTCTTAGGGACATTAAATCTTCTTTCTCTTTGAACAACTTATTTTGGAAGACTTACAGTTATTATAAGTAGGCAATTGTCATCATTATTAACTTCTGCAACATTTTTATTTTCCAGTTATCAATACAACAAACCCGCATTATAAATTATTATAACTCCGAGTTACTTCACACTACACAGTAATCCTATACATAAGGTCAAGGGTGACTTCTCTATACCCTAACCTCTCGCATTTCTAACATATCTAAAAAGAGTAACTCTCCACATTCTAAACATTGACATTTATAAACATTCAAGTCTACTAATATTATAATCCTTTCCATATATGTGTTGATATTATACATAGGACCCTTATTATCACACTTATTTCTATGCATAAAACTCTTTGTTAGAGTAAAGAAGGAAACCCCATTCGAAATTACAAAGATCCCCATGCATAGACATTGTTCATGTCATATAGGGTCTATACGAATGTGAGCTTAAAGCATGTACCTTTAACGAAAAATTTACAGGCCTTAACATAAAAGTGATTGTATGTTAATTTAACTGGATGACCAATAGGCCTTATGAACACTGGTCGTGATGAAACTCTCGAACATGATTAACATAATTTTCTGATCCGGATTATTTTCGGCACGAAATGAGAGCAGAGAGATAACATAGAAATATTCAGAGATATTGCAAGAGAGACAACAATATAATAGAGATATAGCGGAAATATAAAAAGAGTCACAGATATACAGTAATACACGATTTCTACTAATGAAATAAATGTACAGAGACTGTAAAAGTACAGAGTGAAAGACTCGCTAGAATGGTGGTATCTTATCTCTGAGAAGAGATGTGACGGCTACTCACATCCGTGAGAAGATGGTTACAATGAGGCTCTAGAGGCCTTTTTACAATAGATGAGAATGCCAAAAGTCATAGACATCCAAAAACCTAACCCTAGGAGATGAAGCACCAAAAGTCATGTGGGCCCCGTTTGGGTAAGTTGGTGCATCAACTTCCCGGGGTCGTAACTTTTGCATACGATCTCCGTTTTAGGCGTATGATAGCTCGTTGGAAATATCTATCCGAGAACTACAACTTTTGGGTGAGAAACATTGATCTATGATCCATGTTGCTCCCCTTTTTCTAAAAAAAACATCATTTAGGGCCTCAAAATGGCCCCGGAAGTTAAAAACTGCTAAAAATAGTAAATTACCAAAATTGCCAGAAACATGTTTTGGGCCAGTTGGAGAAGGTGGTTGGCCACCGATATCTACCTGGATCAATCCTCCCTCCTTAGGAAGCAATGGTATCCATTGCGTTGAGTTCTCGGGGGAGAGGGAAAAACATTTGTTGAATCTGCATCTTGGTGAGCTATTTGTCTTACTCGAGACGTTGCGTTGCTTAGTTTGTGGAAATCTGTCACGAATCTGTTGCGGTTGAGGCTGCTCAACAAGTTGAGATACATGAGAGGACGATGTGTAGAAGGAATCTTTTCACTTTGCTGCAACCTTGTTGACCTGCTTCTATTGGATAGAAGGTGCTTGGGCCGAGGCTGTAGTGGTTGTAGTGTCCTTTTGTTCCCCTTTTGAACAGAATGTGGAGAAGATGAATTTTGTAGTATGAGATACTACCCTTTGGAACGTAATGTGGAGAAGATGAATTTTGTAGTATGAGATACTCACTTGCGACACTTTTTAGGTGGGCAGAAGTTGGAACCAATTGTATCCCAGAGATGACCCCCCAGAGTAATAATGACACTACGGGGTCGAGACTCATAGATAGCATGGCGTTTCCTCATATATGGCTGGCCCAAGAGAACGTCACAGACATCCAGTGGGGAAACATCACATAATAAAGAATTGTTAGTCACACCTTAACTGAATGAGAAAACTAGACTTGATAATAATGTGTATCATGCCTTAAAAGAGTTTTCCTCTCTCTCAATAACTCAGTATGAATTCGAAAGGGTTTTGTCAGACTTGAGTTGAAGCCTTTATCCAGTCCATTAATGGAGACCTGTGAAGGGAAATCCCGAGGCTGTCACTAGGCCCCATGTCCAATATAAATGTGCCACCTCTATAACGTCACATGGTCAGATACAGTCTTCGTACCTCCCACTATTACTTTGCGCGGTGAAGGGTTTCCAGGACTATTGTTCCATCCTATGGCTCTGAGTCTTCTACATGATACTTTTGTGCTAACGATGTGATTTTCTTTAGTGAGGAAAGTCGGTGAACTAAAGATATTTACTCGGTGTAATGCAAAAAAGGATACACGATCGCCTGGTAATTCCGAGATAGAATACATGCTTATGCTATCTCTAGTAGGATGATGAATTTTCGAGAGGTTTTAGTCATAGTGATGATGTCTCTGCAACTATTATCCTTATGATTTTCAGTTAAGATTATTCCCCTTCGTTATTCTTTAACTCTAACTGTATTTCCATCCATGACTGGTGTGAGGTATGTGTTCCCACTCATGGCGGTGCGACCTTGTCTCTTTCTATGAGGGTAATTCCTAGTCTCTAACGTATTGAAAGTAACTGTAGCATAAATAAAGTAGATGGTTGGATGAGATTAGGTATGTATATGTAATAACTTCTTATGGTTTACTTGGATGGGGACCTTCCTTTCACCGACCTCATATTTCTATAAAACTTCTATCCCAGAACTAAGGATAAAACAAAGTTTACACCTTGATGTGGTTCATGAACTTTCCTCATAGGATAGCTACTCATTATTCGAGGGTTTGATCTGATTGGTAAGCCCTCTTACCTAGGTGGGTTCGATTTATGATCTTGGGAAATAGTCTCGTAAGTTTTGGTTAGAGTTTTTATCATCAACGCTTACCCTCGGTCACCCCTTTAAAGATTTAAGCTCACATTCAGTGGAATAGCTCATGACATATCTATCGCTTTCCGTCTTATGGTTAAAACCTTGTTATTGTAATTCCACACAACTGTCAGCATAAGGTTTCCTGTAGAGAAATTTGCAATAATGTCCTCTTTGTATTTTGGTCTAAGAATTTTTTTCCATTTGTGAGAGTTTTTGGTCAATACCAGGATTCGATTTTGTTGCTTAAACTTGCATCTTTAATTAGTTGTTCCCTTTACTGCATTTTTTGTAGGTATGGTGTTTTAACAAAACTAACTCTACTTACCCTATTCACATTTGTACATGCATGAATATAGCTTAAGACTCCCATTGTGTATACTCATATCAGAGCCTCAGACATATTCGAGGAGTTACCGTCACTTGTTTTTCCATAGATTTCGATGTCTATTCGTTTTATTTTATTTAATTCACATGAAGGAAAAAAACATTAACTTATCCAGAACTCTATCCACAATTTCATTTTCTTTATTTTCAAATGTAGTTTTAATTAATTATAAGAACAAAATTGTAACCTTATCTGTGATCCAATCGGGTAACTCTGTATATCACGTTTTATACTATACTTTCTCTTTTATCCTGATTTTAAGAATGATGCTTAATTACTTCTTTCTTAAATAAATGGTAAGGATTTGATTACTATAATCTAATGATGGGAATCTTGTTTACTGCGAGGGTAACCATCAGGAAATCCTTGGTCTACTCCATCCCTTCGAGTCTATGGATGATTTCCTCATCAACCCAAATGGAAGAATGTGCATTTGTTCCCAAAATTGCAAGCTAAGTGAAGTCCAAATATAAATCTGCAATATTTCTTTTTGTAAAATTTAGCTTGCTAATTATTCTATATTCAGTATTTGAATTTTTTGTTTACTTCCAACTTAGCACTAAATTACAATTTTTTTGTTATCCTTGCAAGACTGCTCACATTCGAAGACTTTGGATTCCAGGACAATGCCTTGTGCAAAAAGGTACTCGGGTTCCAACTTGCAAAACGTCTTTAAAATTATAACCCCAAGTTCTATTGTAATGATATAGTTCTTCCCTAGAATACTGTTATTGTGGAAATTTTATACCAGACTCCTATAAACAACCAGTTATTTGTATATCCAGTCTTTAAAGAAAGGACAGAGGGGAAACCCCTTATTGAATAAGATTTCACTATTTAAGAGTTATGATCATAGTGTTATGTAGAGTTGAATACACATTTAAGTATTGGTCCTACTCTGGAATATGTAATAGGTTTTATGTATTCGAGTTGCTAGACCTTTGCTTCTACGTTAATATAATGAAACATGACTATAACTATTTGCTCCATTAGTGTAGTCAGATTTAATGGAAAAAGTTGAATTTTGAGTTATGTAATAGTCAATAAATAGTTTTTCTGTATTGGATATCTATGTAACTCAAAAACTCTGTATAGGAAGCAACATGTATACACATATATATTTATATGCTTCCAGAATTATATCTAGCATTTTTACAGTCTAATGTTACTTGAAATTGAACATCTATATGTATGTGCTCACATGTCTGGTAGAGGTTAAAATAGTCCAATAATGATTTTATTTTATTTAACTTACTGGTATATCCCATGTACCTACCATAACTAACACACAATAGCTTTCATCACTTTATTCATTAACTAAAATCAGACTGCATCTACAATAGCTAACACATAGTAACTTTATTACTTCATTCATTAACAAAATCAAACTGTACCTACAACAACTAACACACAATAGCTTTATTACTTTATTCATTAACAAAATCAAACTGTACCTACAACAACTAACACACAGTATCTTTATTACTTTATTCCTTTACAAAATCAAACTTCCAAGGGCTTAACCTATAATTCATTTTATTCCACTTAGCCATTATCCAGTAAAATCAATTCAGCAAAAACAATATATAGGAGTACATATCTGAACAAAGTGTTGGGACAACAAATGGAACAACCAAGTTCCACCTAGCCATATAAAAAAACAACCAATCTACTTGCTCTGTTCACCCCTAGCTTGACCATGAATCCATGAGGGTGAACTCCAAACTCCTCCTTAGCTATCGTCCTCTTCCAGAATAAAAAAAATTCTCCTTGTCTCACACTCAGAAAACTAGTGCTCATAACAACAAGTCATATTCCTCTCCTTAGCATACTAGGTAATGCCCTATCTCCTCCCATATGGTATATATCCAAAAACATATCGTGCCTAGGTCTTTTCCCCTTGGGAATTTTAGTATCTTTACAAGTCCCTGATTTTCAGGGGTTTTCAATGGCCAAATTCCTGATTTTCCACTTGTAGAATTCAACCCTAAGGTAGTCCAAACATGTTCCCCACTCATGGAGTCATGGTCAGTGAATTTCAACCTGGTTGTTACATTTGTCTCTCAGCAATAAACATAAAAATATTTGTTTCTTACAAGTGTCATAGTTAAAGAGTTGGTTGGGCAACTCAAATATTTTCCCAATAGTCATAATAATACTTTACAATTAACTAAATTCCAAATTCAGAATTTCCATG